>CM021108.1:373650436-373768184 GCA_007115665.2 Sequoiadendron giganteum | reverse complement strand
GATGGAGATAAAGGGAGGGAGAGTGGGAGAGTGAGAGAGTGAGATGGAGAGTGGGAGAGGGAGAGAGGGAGAGGGAGAGAGAGTGATATAGGGAGAGGGAGAGAGGGAGAGGGAGAGGGAGAGATAGAAGGAGAGGAGAGAGAGAGAGAGGGAGAGTGGGGGGGGAGGGAGAGCGAGAGTGGCAGAGGGAGAGAGGGTTTAGAGTTGAGGGAGAGAGGGAGAGGGAGAGAGGGAGAGATAGAAGGAGAGGGAGTGAGAAGGAGAGGGGAGAGTGAGAGAGAGAGAGAGAGGGTGATTGAGTGAGAGACTTGAGAGAGACAGAGGTGGAGAGAGCGAGAGGGAAAGAGATAATATTTAAATATTTTATAAATTGGTAATATATATATTTAATTATTTATGGATTAACTAAAATATTTAAATAATATTTAAATATTATACATTTAATAATATATTATATATTAAATACATAATTCGGTCAGAAATTACCATAAATTGTATATTAAATATATTACATTATAAACTTTATTGGATATTATATATATTAAATTATAAACTTAATTGCATTTTTAAATAATATATTAAAGATTGTATAAATTGTTTTAAAACTGATCTAAAAGATATCATATATCGAATTCAAATCCGATATCGGATTCAAATCCATATCTCCGATATTCTGACACAAAATTTAATGCCTTGGTATTAGGCTCGGTATTAGGCTCGGGATTTGGTTCGAACCTGCCAATCCTAAAAGTCAACACGTAAAACGTGTTTAAGAACTTACCTTGTTTTTCCAGACTTCGCCCATGTGGCTGACGACTTTTATTTTACGTAAAATTGATAAAACGAAAAGGGTTTGTAAAGGAGCTTCTCAGCTTTCTACCAGTATAAATTATATTTTCTTTAGAATCTAATAAATAATAATTATTTATTTTTTATTAGAATTACGACTAAAGTCCTGATTGATAGTCTGATAGAAAAACATCTATAACTTTCAAACGGTATCACATTTTTTGAATCCAAAACATGTGTCACATTCTATGCTTCGCATACTATAGGATTTTTATAAAAAAATGAATTCCATTAAGTTTTGACCAAGTTAAGGTGGTCAGACATACGAGTTTTAATATTTTTAAAAAGTTGTAATAACAAATTCATAATTAATTATTTATTTGAAAAAAAATTACAAAAAAATATGCATCACATCCGGACATGAGTCCTCTACTTATATCTAAAATTTTATAAAAAAATATTATGATTTTATTATGGTTAGGGTGGTCAAACAGACACCTACTTTTTATTTTTTCCCTGAAATTTTAGTACTACTGCATTGAAATTTCAAATTTTCACCAAATAGATTTTTTTTTACAAAAATTAACCTAGTAGTTTAGAAACTACATTCAATTTGCCATAGATTCTATTCTTACATATTTTTGAAATAATATAGATAACTTATTCAAATTTTTATGTCAAGTTGCCCAACTTTGATTTTCTGAATTTTCATTGCCACTTAAGGACCTGTTTTTTCCATGATGATCTTGTACATACCCATGACCCATCATTAAAAACTAATTTGAGAGATCCAAAATGGTTTATCATGCTCAAGAAGGTCTCTGATAGTTGCTTTAAACCTATTTTCCAAGCTACACCAAAAAACCATTTTACAATTTAAAAAATTCTAATGATGGCTATCTCTTTCTCCTTATTTTCTTCTTCAAAGCCTTCCATGGTTTCATGTCCAAAATGGACATCTAGACTAAGGTCCAAGTCCATTTCCATTCCCCATTTTCACCTTCTTCTTTATTTATTTTTATCCGTTCAAGTTTTCGGGCTTTGATTAGATATTTAGTCCATAGCCTGAGTCTGTTTCCATCCTCGATTTCCCTTCTTCTTTTCTTCTTTGAAGCCTTTCAGACTTTTGGGTCTCGAACGGACACTTGGACTAAGTCCCAAGTCCATGTTTGGTGAATGAATAGACGTTGTGGTGTTATTTTATTTGTCATCCATGTAATTTTTACTTATTTGTTACTAAAATGTTTTATCTATAATTAGATCAATTAAGTAGGGAACTCCCTAGCTCTCCTAGGTAAAGAAGATGTAATAATTTTAGCTTATTTTTTAGTATAACTTAGTTGCAAACTCCATTCTTAAAATGTATTTTTAGTTGAAAGTTAATATAAAGCGAGAGGGACCCAATTCCCTTAGTTTATGTATTAAAAAGGGACTCTTAAATCATCAAAAGATCAAATTAACTTAAAAAAATCTCTTCCTCATTTAATTTTTTTTGGAAAGCATTTATGCCATTTATATCCACACTAAAATACCCATTTTTTAACAAAATAACTTACACACCCTCTAGACTATAATATTACCACATTAGAGGTGTACATATGTGATCATTTAAATAAATTTGATCCATCCATTATATTGCTAATTGTAATAAAAACTCACTTGAATAAACTTTTATTTTAAATAATTATAGAAAATTTTGTCTAATCAAATTTGGTTGCAAAATTCTTGCACTATTTTTATAGTTTTCACAAATATGCATTACCATTCTAAATTTTTTATACTACATATTTGACTCTTCAAGCAATTTAATACCAAATTCCACCTTAATGGATGTTGATAATTTTAGAATATATATTTTTATAGGTTATTTTCAATTAATTGATCAATATTTTTTTTTAATTAAATTTAAATTTTATGTAAAGTATTAAAATTATTTATATAAATATTTGTTGAAGATTTTTATGATTTCTACGTAGTGTGTTAAATTTACTCAATATTTGTATTATTAATAAATATATTATTTATAAATCATTATGATAAATATTATTAATGTCTATTGAAGATTGAAAACAATCCATGGGATTATTGAAAGTACAATGTAAAGATAGAAAAAAAATGTCAAACTCTCATATATATATATAACCAAAAAAGTTATAAATACTAAATGGAAACAAGAAGGTAAAAAATAGATCATATCGTGTAATGTCTCACAACTCAATCATGTGAAACAATGTGTCAATCAATAGATGACTTCATACTCGACCTTGGAATGTAATAGAAGACAAATTTAATCTTGTTGTGGGTCACCCTAGAGGCATTGTCTCTAGATAGATTATGGAAAAGGTAAAACATATCCTAAAAGAAAAGTGCAAAGAATTTCTAGATTGTTTAGGTTATAAAGGCTTACAAGGAATTATGTGTCAATAAAGTAAAATATTTTTCCCCTAATATCATAGTACAAGGAGAGATATATATACAAAATGATCGACAAGATCTTTTTTAAGGGAGAAAATTCAATACGTTTGATGGTTCTATGGACTATGATCATATGTTCAATTCAAAGCTCATATGAACAAACCCTAAATTATGTCAAAGGGACCCCTAAGTTTCAAGGTAATTAGATTCATGTGTATCCTAGATGTTAGATGATATTGATCTCAAAATAAAGCTACAAACTATAATAGTGTTAAAATTTTGAGAAGAGATGTTCCTTAAGTTCTAACCACATGAATTGCATATATGCTTTGTAGATTTTATCTTAGATTATTTTATTTATGTCCTAAAAAGGGGTCTAATAAAGGACTGTGTAACTTAATAATTGACAAACTTAAAATATCATGTGCCACGAGGAAGCCTCAACAAATGTCATTTTATTTATTCACAATATAATATGCCTTTATATGTTATTATAGCTTGATAAGAAGCCTAAATTTCTACCCAAAAATAATCACATATGTTCTAGCAATTTTGTGGCTTACACTAGGCTTATTAAATACATTGCTCAACAATAAACTAAAGGACTAATCTCATTCCTTAGCCTCTCAACTTGTATTTATTATTTTATTTTCCCTCAATATTGGGAAACTCTTGCAAGTATCATCTAGTCACCTTACCTTTGTGAACACACTCTAGCCAATCACTCCTCTAAAATCTTCTTTATTAATTATCCTCTAATTAATTCCTCTTTAAAAAAATAAATGTTAGAACATTATGTTATTAGGGATCATACCCTTATAACATATATATTGTGTTAATCAAAAGTTATATTACTTTATATCTAGTATATGCTTTGCAAATCATAATTTATAAAACTATTAAATAATTAATAATCTAATAATTTAAGATTATTAATTGTTTATGAATGATAGTTAATTGGATAGGAGTGAAAACTACATTTTTGGGTATTTTGCCACCCATTCTCCTATATTTAAGGGGATTCTCCTAATGTGAGAAGATATTCATATTTTGAAGATAAAATGATAATATGAAAATTATTATTTTGTAGAAGAGATATTAATGGTCATGTGGAAGTGAGGACAGGTGAATTCTCAAGGTTCAATCTATTAATTTATAGACATAAATGTAAGTGTTTTATAATATAGAAATCTTTTATGAAATTTTTACCATCTAAAGTTTCTCATTTAATTATATGTTGATATAATTTATGAATATTTCGATCATTTATATAATGTTATTAATTTGTAACCTACCTAAATTAATCAATTATTTAATTAAATACTATGTAAAAATATTAATAACATTACTAGTTTATTTTATTTAACTTAACATACTATCAAAATAGATTTAATATTGATTAATATTTTTATAAAAAAATAGTAATGAAAAAATCAATTTCATTTGTTTCTCCTCAAATATTTAAAAGCTAAAAAAAAATCTAGAAAATAAAATAAAAAGTGAAAAAATAAAATATTCTTTCTTTAAAGTAAGTTGAATGAAAAATATTCATTACAGAACAATAAAAAATGATATATGATTCAAATCTATTTTATTTTTTATTTATTTAAAAATATTTATTATTTATTTAAAAATATTTTACTTATAAAAAAGTTACTTCAAAATTATTTAACAATTATTTATTTTTTAAAAAATTGTTTTCTTTTATTTGAAAATTATTTTATTTACTTAAAAAATTACTTTAAAATCATTTTATCTACTTAAAAACTATTTTATATTTTTCATTCTCTTAAAATATATATTAATTCTAAATATTTTTTCTTGAACTATAATTTTATAGTTTTAATTAGTAAAATTATATGAAGTAAGTAATTATATATATAATTTTTTTATTTAATAAATAAATATTTTAATCTTATAAAATCTATTGTACATTGAATATATCTTCTAATTATAATTTTATATAAATTTCATGCCTTCTCATGCTTTATTTTCACACCTAAGAATAATTTAGGTTATGAAATGTAGAATAAAACTAAGGAATTCTAATATTAGAGTGAATAAAACACTAGTTAAAACTAGAAAAAATCTAGATACATACTTCGTAGCTTTGGGCAGGAGGTAAGCTCTGAGAAGTCTAAAATTTTCTTCTATTTTACTAATTCAGGTAAGGAAAATCATATTTTATGGATTCTTAAATTTGGCAAAGGGTCTCTACCAAGCAAATATCCTGGGCTGCCTTTAAGCACAGGTATACAACCTCGAAAAATCTGGGACCCATTAGTTGAAAAAATGGGGGAAAAGATGGTAGCTTGGAAGGGTAAATGGCTTTCCTAGGCAAGGAGATTGACAATGATTAAAGCAGCGCTTGCTACTCTACCAATTTACATGCTTTCTTGTCTATCACTTTCAGCTAAAGCCAACAAAAATCTAAATAAAAAATTGAGAACTTTCTTTTGGCAAGGTGTTTCGGAGCAGCGAAAAAATCCTCTAATAAAATGGGGCACAGTATGCAAGTCCAAAGAATCTGATGGTATTGGTTTAAAAAATTTGATCCTTCAGAATACAGCTCTGTGGGGAAAACTGATTTGGAAGATGTACATGGATAAAGAGCTTTAATGGGTTAAGCTGTTGCAGGAAAAATACTTGGAAGGGGATAAAACAAGCATCTTTACTTCAAAAATGTTACCACATGGTTCAAGGATATGGAACTTTATGTGCAGTTGCAGAGATGTTATCTCGGGCCAGCTAACATGGGACATCTATGACGGGTGGTCACCAGAAATTTATGTGCAATGAGGACCTTGGACAAGCAAGAGTGATTAGAAAAATGGCTTGGGGAAGCCACGTTAGGGATTACATGTGCATCTCGGAGTCTCATGGTGGCTATAAATACAAGTGGAGAAGTGTGAGAACGTTAGGGCTCAGTGATGAGGTGGTTACATCCTATTAGAGGACTGCCAATGTCCGAATGTTAGTCATTAGAGACGGCAAGGACAAACTAAAACGGCACGACTCTCCTTCTGGAAACTACAGTGCTAAAGAGGGCTACAAAGTGTTGTCTAAGGGGTATGAGGCTGAAGCAAGGTTACCCAAGGATTTGTGTTGGAGCAAGTTCTTCTTACCAAAGATGGGATGTTCACGTGGGTTGTTGCCTAGGGTAGAGTGCTCACTACAGACAGATTCAAGAAATTAGGATTTTATGGACCCTCCAGGTGTGTACTTTGTAAGGAGGAAGAAAGTAGTGACCATTTATTCCTTAATTGTGACTTCATGGAAAAATGTTGGCAATGGATTTGTGTGAAACTAAACTGGCTCTTTGCTTGGCCGAAGGATCTGCTAAGCATGCTTAAAGGGTGGCTGGTCATTAACAAGAATGCAATGTTTCTGGGGCTATGGTTGGCCAGCCCCTCGCTCGTGCTATGGGAAGTTTGGAAGGAGTGGAATAGGCATATATTCCAGGACAAGCAAATGAGCATAACTTCATTCCTCAACAAACTAGAAGTGAAGATTGTCGAAGTCATTAATTCAAGAGTTGGGAGAGGGTTGCAGACGAAGCTCAATTTCACTAGTTGGGATGCCATCATTTGGAAAAATTGGAACGAACTCTCAATCCCTACCTTCATTGGTAACGGTGGTCAGGACACAATCAATGAAAGGAAAACCATCAAATGGCAACCTCTAGACCCGAGATGGTTTAAACTAAACTTCGACGGGGCTTCGAGGGGCAACCGTGGTGTGTTTGGGGCTGGTTACGTCATCTGGGACAACGAAGGAACCACGTTAGGCAGATTGCCCCCCCTCCCTACAGGCACCAACAATGCGACAGAACTACAGGCGGCAGTGTTGGGCATCAAGCTTTGTTTGGATTTATAACTCCCTAAAATAGTGATCGAAGGAGATTCCTCTTTGATTGTTAACACCCTACGAACAAAACAGATGATGAACTGGAAACTCGAGGCTATGCTTTTGAGTGCGGTCACCCTCCTAAAACAGGTTTGAAAACTATGTAGTAAACCATATACTGCATGAGGGCAATACTGAAGCGGATGAGCTTGTCAACAGAGGGGCTGACGGGTTCATTATTAGAGAAATAAAGCATCTAAACTCATGAAGGAACTTTGCAGTCTCTTTGTTAGGCAAAGTCGTTATTAGCGCACTCGGCTGTGGACACATTAATCAGTGGTCTGAAAGAAAAAGGAAAGTGTCTGGTTTAGCCCATCCTCACACTCGCCCTAAGCGGTTGGCGAGCTTTGAGTTATAAATTCTCATTTATGTTTCTATATGGTAAATGCTTTGGGTTCTTTAAAGCACTTCATTCTCAGCTTTCAAACACATTCTTCCAGAGGCAAGCAAAGAGGTGCACTCATACACCTTGTTAACACAGTTTGTCTGGGCTCTGGCGAAGGATATTTTGCTCTTCATGGATTCTATCTTTGTATTTGGTGGTCCAATTTTGGGTATGCCTGCAACCATCTCCGGGTCTTGCAAATGTAGCCTTCGACAGTCTGGTTTCTAGGGCGTGATCAAAATATTGTAAGGCTCATGAAGCCACGAATTGGAGTCAGGGCTCCCATGCGGTATACGCACATGTACCTTTTCTTTCTATATCAATAAAATTTATCTTACGAAGAAAAAAAAAACTAAAATAATAAAATTATAATATTGGTTTTGATAAGTAGGAGGTTTCTTCCACAGCATGTCAAATTATACTATTGCTATCAGGATTTAACCGTGTAGTTTTCGAGTTTTCGAGTCAAACTCATTGACACATGATTCATGAGTAGTGGTTCACAAGAACCCATCTCTCATGATAATGAATGGGTTCTTGTGAACCACTACTCATGAATCATGGGTCAATGAGTTTGACTCGAAAACTACACGGTTGAACCCTGATAGCAATATCATAATATTGGTTTTGACAATAGTCTTTAAGTGTTCACTCGACCAAGCAAATTAATGAAGCAAATGTACACCATCAACATTAAAAGTGAGTGACATGATTGGTATATTGTTCATAAATCTCCAAAGCTTTAACAAGAAGTTCCTATTTGTGCATAAACAACAAACGTTGCAATTTATGAAATAATATATTGTTACATCAATAGAAGTAACCCTACAATGGCAGCACCGTGTCTATAGGAGGTCAACACAATCCATCACAAAAAAACACATTTTAAAAACAAAACAAAAAAATGAAAAATATTTTAGAATAAATTAAAAATTAAAAAATCATTTTAAAAAGTATATTTTTTATAATGTAATAATAAACACAAAAAACAAATACATTTTAAAAACAAAATAAAAATAAAAATATAATAATAAGATATATATCGACCCATTTTATATAGATTATATTTAAGATATATATGCTAGTATATTTGTTCAACCAAGTAACATATTTCACATTACAAATACATGATTAGCATGCATGTCACACCCACGTTAGGCAAAGGTTCATATTCACAATCTAATTGTATTATTCTTAATATATTATTATTTTGGTTTAAGATTTTTTTAATATATTATACTATTTTTACATATAATTGTTGTGGATTGAATATGTATGTCAATATTATTTTTAGAAACATTTGTTGTTGTCACGGTTACTTTTTAGTCCTAAAAGGTTGTGTTTCCATTCATTTATAATTTATTTTTTTCTTCACTTTTTAGACAAATTATTTTATGTAAAAATTCTTAATTTTCTTCTATTTATAAAAGGTCTCATCTTTTAATATTTTTCAAAAATTTAAATTGTTTGGAGCATAAGAATCTTAAAGCATGTTGATCTTGTCAATTCTTCTCACTATCTATATTTACTGTCCTATTTATATGACAAAGTTAGACCCATATCAATGTTATCAACATTGCTCACAATCTACTAAATAGTTGTATTCATCTAATTTATTTAGATATGCAAACAAATTATAGTGGTTGGATGGATGGAACCTAAAAAAGTGATTAGAGCCATTAAAAATTTAGGGAAATATCCGAAGTATGCAATGATCACACACCAGAAGAAGAAAATATAAAGACAACAAAGACGCTAACTATGTCAACACTTCTTCCTCATATATAACTGTGAGAGAGGGGGACCACCCACTGCAAGGCCCCAGGTCATGAAAGGCCAAGAACAGAAAGGCTGCCCTAACCCACCTTAGTTTAAGGGGAAGTTAAGATGACGAGGATGAGAATGATGAGGATTATGCATCTTTCGATCACTCTGCAATCCTGAATGTTGGAAGGAGACTAGATGAGTCAGCCTTTAGAGTCAGATTTGTGTCTTAGGCAGCTCTATGTCTGAGGACGGAAGCGCAATTCCAGGATGACATCACGGCGCGCTGGCGTCTCACAGGTGCACTAGCATCCATATGGCCAAAGAATCGAAAAGACGGAAATCTAACTTCGAAAGGGAGACTATCAACCTAGCTTAGAGATGTTTGAGGTGATAAAATGAGATTAAGTGAAGAGAAATGCAGATATGAATACAATAAAGGAAATGTATTACCACCAAGGTGACGAAGATGATCTTGTACAATGCTCTCCTCACCAGCTTGCTCCAAGTTCTCTCCACCTGCACATAATAAAAGGATAAATTGTTGGGGTTGTATAGGGGTCTGCCTCAGTCAAACCCCTATCTTGGTGTTTCCACCTCCACGGACAACCAAGTTTGGAATAGTAGAGATAAATGATAAAGAAAAGAAACTACAAGCTACGTAAACACAAAAACACTACAAGTAGTACGTGCTTACTAAATCGAAAGAAAAAAGAGAGATTGTAGGAGCTTACTGCCTCCGTCCAAAGCACTCAAGGCTCATGGAGGAGTGAATGAGAGGGACTCAAGCCTCTATTGCCACGATGTCTGTCATGTGCTCGCCTTGTTGGAGTGACGGAGGATTGATGCAATGGAATGAATGGTGTTGCTACAAAACTTGTGAATGGATGCTCAAAAACATGGAGAGAGTGTGCCAACTTGGTCAAAACTTCTGTTGAAGCGAGCTATGGATGAAAGAGTGAAGATTATGAAGGGATGGATGAAAAACAACCATTTTTGGGTCGGCCAGTCGAAGAGGGACGTTACTCTTCGACTTCCAATCAAAAATGTAATGCCTCTGTAGTCTCTAGCTACAGAAATCTTCCCAAGGACGTAAGTGTGCCACGCAGACGCCTGCACGCCGTGCAGGCATCCTCGACAGAAACGTCCCCACCGACAAACAAACCAAGAGCCAAGTGGAATGTAAGGAGCGGGCTTAAGTGGAATTAAACCTCCGCTTTTGATTGTCTAAAGTGTTAACGGTCAAAAGGGAATTTGCGTTAGGGGTACAAATTCATGTTGATACATTTTCCCCCCACTTTAGCGAGCACAAGTACTAATGAGTGCTTCGGTAAAGTAGAGTAGTAAGGAAGTAACAAAGTAAAAGATGTATACCTGAATTGACGAGGAAGCAAAGCATGGTCTGGCGAACCCAGAAGTGCGGGAAAGGACTTCATAGTTCTGTGGAACTACAAAGCCAAAACATGAAAGTACCTTACAGGTTCACAGTCCTACAAGGGTGGTATCCTTCAAGAACTCTCACATGAAGGAAACTAGGAAAATCACCTTACAACCCGTAGACCTGCAAGGAAGGTATCCCCCAAGAACTCTCACATGAGGGAGACCGAGTAAAGGGGACTCCACAAAGCCAGAGATGGCGACATGTTTACCCGCAGATATAACACATTAGGAAGCGGTCGCGCAGGCCAGTGAACGAACAGTCACATAGACCATCACTAAGTTGTAAGACTTTCAAAGGGGCCCCTCAAGAAGCCTTCAAAAGGAAGGAGGGTCCACTCAAGGGATGTGTTGTTTGAAAGGTAGGGTCTAGTCGGGCTACCCCCAAGCTAGACGTGAAGATGCAAAGATGGTCTAGTCGGGCTGCCCTCGGACTAGATGTCGAGATGCAAAGATGGTCTAGTTGGGCTAGCCCCGGACTAGACGTCGAGATGGAAAGACGGTCTAGTCAGGCTAGCCCCGGACTAGACATCAAGATGTCAAGACGCTCTAGTCGAGTTTCCCCCGGACTAAACGCCATAGAACTTTGTTGAAATTTTTTTTAAGGGGTCCCTCGGGAACTTGGTGTGAAGAGGTGAGGTCCACTCAAGGGACACTCTATTCAAAAAGCTTACTGTCTTCCTTTTCGAATCGATTCATCATCAAGAAATCCTTTTGAAAGATGTTCACTTCATCAAGGAATTCTAAAGGAAGGAGATGTGCTCATGCGAGGGGAAGACTAAGACCGTTCCCACTTCGGAGGAGGATTTCCAAGTCCTTTCTTTACAAATCCCTGATGAAGGAAACATGTTTCGTTAGGGTTTCGAGCTGAGAATATAGATCCAAGGAAGTGTGTGGAGGGTCTTTGAGAAAAAATTCATTTGGAATAAATGCGTTTTCTAAATACCAAGTGATGTAGAAGATGGGTTGTCACACATGAAAGGGACAACTCAAGCATAGAAGAGAGAAAGATAAAGAGCAAGTAAAAAGAAAAAGGGAACACACACAAAGGGCACAGGGGTAGCCTGATATTTTGGGGTCAGAATTGCTTCATGAATATATATAAGTATAATAATAGTATATAAATGAACTGTCATCAACCCCCTACTATATTAGGCCATGTGAGGAATGCATGAGAAGACAAAGTAAAATAAAAAACTGGGTCAACATGGAAGGAGGCCTAAATGCTCCCAACGCTTTGCATCTTCCCCAATTCACCGAAAGCCAATCACAAACATGGAAGAATGATGACACATATAGAGGAAGAGTTACAACACAAACACCATGCGTGTATCCAATCACCAACAGGGGTGACGAGGGTCATCCAGGCACATGTAGCACGATCACGGGGGAAGCACATGTCACGACACACACACATATCTAATCTAAAGATCAAGATGAGGGTCTCCCCCTAACACTGGTTGACCAGGAGGTCATTGGCTTCCCACTCTAGATCCTCAAAGGAAGGAAGATGAGCCTACAATGGTGTAATGTTAAGGGGACAAGCTTCTGATCCTCCTACAACAAGGGCCAAAGCAGAGGGACGTGTAAGGTCTCCATTGCTTAGCTCTTGTGGGTCCAGGGTCAATGACCTAGTGAATATTGTTGATAGGTTCGGGACTTCATCCACTGAGTTAAACATGCATTTAACAAGAGTGCCATGTTTCACCTCGATAGACAGAGGATTTTGTACCTGAGGTTCACTGTTAGGTTCACCGAGAGACTCGAGAGGAGTGACAAACTAAGGGGAGGCTGGGACTAGTTCTATGACTAAGACAGAACAAGTCAATTTGGGGCCACCTTTCAAAGAAGGTGGGCTCTTCTTACGTCCTCCATTACTGGAGGGACCACGCTCTACCTTCTTCTTCATCAGGGGAGGTGAACTCCCCGCAGATGAAACAAGGAGTGTCAAGGAGGAGGAGGAAAGAGTCGCAGCGGACACAACTAAAGTGTTAACCATGTCCATGGGCTTTGGGAAAGGAAAAACATTCGGGATGGAAGTCAACAAGGGCGGCTACGCCAAAGGAGCAATGAACACTTGCACCCTTTTAGGTGCAAGTGCGCTCACAGCGGGAGCCAAAAGAGGTTCAGGGGTAGAAGGGGGGAAAGAGGAGGACACAGCAGGAGATGCGGTCTTCTCTTCCTCATTCTTCTATAAGGAGGCTTGCTCGGCTAGGAGAGCCTTTCGTCGGCGCTTACGCTCATGCGCAAGGTGGTTTCTACGGCTCTTCGTACCAGAAGCTGAAACTTGTGAAGGGACAAAAGGATCCTGCTCAGCCATGGGATTGTCCTCCATGACTGTCTCCAGTGGAAGGGCAGACTCCTGAATGGAAGGAGGAGGGGCAGGCTCAGAAACGGTGGGAGGAGTTGACTTTAGTGCCTCGACAGCGGGCCTCTTCCCATTCACTATTTTAGTAATAGGAAAAGTAGGAGGCCGCAGAGGTCGATACAAAGAGGACTCTCCATGGAGGACTTTTTGTTTATCGTATCGAATGGGCCTAGGCTCCATGGGTAAGACAAGAAGCTCAAATGCAGGATGCTTGGCCTTTTTCCAAGCGGGCACTATGGGTTTCTCTCGCAAATGCGAGACAAAAATAGACGGTACCACATCAGGACGAGAGGAAGCATCGGGCTGAACAGTGGAAGAGAAAGAAGGGGGATCTTAGGACCGCTTATCTTCTTCCCTTCTACGCGTCTTGGCAGCATCACTGTCAGCTTTCAGACAGGCTCTATGCAAAATAGCATAAGGCAAAGGAGGGTATCTCACTCTCGGCCTAGCATGCCCCTTCTTATAGTTTTGATACGTGCAGTATAAGAGGTCCTTTCTAGGTGAGATAGGACCAACAGAGGCAAGCCAAAAGTAGTCTAGGGTGTAGCTTCCACACGCAACTGATGGTCTATAATCGATGTCATGGACAACGTGCACCGAACCTCCATGAACAAACTTTAGACACTTGTGTATAACTGAGGGAACTACGTTCATAGCTACTAACCAGGGGATACCTAGCTTCACTCTAAAGAGCTCAGACCCTGGGATGATGTTGAACTTAAGGCTTACAGACTTAGGTCCAACAAGGGCCGATAGGACAATACTCCCTATAGGATGTATGCAAAGGTTGTCGTGTGTGCGGATGGTATTTTCAGGTGCATCATACCCATCCTTATGCAAGAAGTTAATCAACATGATCTCCTTAGTTATGATATTAACTTACGATGTCGGATCAACGAGCACACTTGCTACAGTGTTCCCATTTATCCTCGCAAGAATGTAAAGAGGAGATGGATCTCTATTGAAGCCCATCGACAGGTCCTGTGAAGTAAAGGTCATGATAGTACCCCCATTCGCAGTCTACACAGAGGGAATGGGTTGGTTTAAGAAAGAGGTCATTGCGCACACCAAACAATACTTCTATAGAGCCTCTTAAGGTTTACAAGATAGGATAGTGACCCAATTAAGGTTGTGTCACACAACACTGTTGGAATCTTTCAACTATGCCTACTAGAGGTTGTAGGTTGGGTTGTAAGGCAGAAGCCTCACAACACTCACACCTACAACACTCCTAGGACACGAGGAAACGGACTTTCAGTATTGCAAAACGGAACCAAAATGGTTCACGTTAGGTTCATCAAAAATGTGAGAGAGGGGGACTACCCACTACAAGGCCCCAGGTCATAAAAGGCCAAGAGCAGAAAGGCTGCCCTAAACCACCTCAGTTTAAGGGGAAGTTAGGATGACAAGGATGAGAATGATGAGGATTATGCATCCTTCGATAACTCTGCGATCCCAAATATTGGAAGGAGACTAGATGAGTCAGCCTTTAGAGTCAGATTCGTGTCTCAGGCAACTCTCTATCTAAGGATGAAAGCATAGTTCCAAGACGACAACGTGGCACATTGGCGTCTCATAGGTGCACTGGCATCCGTACGGCCAGAGAATCGAAAAGACGGAAATCTAACTCCGAAAGGGAGACTATCAACCTATTGTAGAGATGTTTGAAGTGATAAAATGAGATTAAGTGAAGAGAAATGTAGATACAAATACAATAAAGGACATATATTACAACCAAGGTGACGAAGATGATCTTGTACAATGCTCTCCTCGCCAACTTGCTCCAAGTTCTCTCCACCTACACATAATAAAGGGAGAAATTGTTGGGGCTGTATAGGGTCCTACCTTAGTCAGACCCCCGTCTTGGTGTTTCCACCTCCACAAACATCCAAGTTTGGAATAGTAGAGATAAATGATAAAGAAAAGAAACTACAAGCTACGTAAACACAAAAACACTACAAGAAGTACATGTTTACTCAATCGAAAGCAAAAGGAGAGATTGTAGGAGCTTACTTCCTCCATCCAAAGCACTCAAGGCTCATGGAGGAGTGAACAAGAGGGACTCAAGCCTCTTTTGCCGTGGTGTTTGTCCTGTGCTCACCCTGTTGGAGTGACGAAGTAGTGGATTGTTGCAACGGAGTGAATGGTGTTGCTACAAAGCTTGTGAATGAATGCTCAAAAACATGGAGAGAGTGTGCCAACTTGTTCAAAACTTCTGTTGAAGCGAGCTATGGATGAAAGAGTGAAGATTATGAACGGATGGATGAAAAACGACCATATTCGGGTCGGTCAGCCAAAGAGGGACGTTACTCTTCGACTTCTAATTGAAAATGTAACGCCTCTGCAGTCTCCAGTTGTAGGAATCTACCAGGGATGTAAGCGCGTCACGTGAATGTCTATGCGCCACGTGGGCGTCCCCAACATAAACGCCCCCACCAACACACAAACCAGGAGCCAAGCGGAATGCAAGGAGCGGGCTTAAGTGGAATTAAACCCCCCCTTTTGATTTTCTAAAGTGTTAAGGGTCAAAAGGGAATTTTTGTTAGGGGTGCAAATTCATGTTGATACAATAACTACTACAATAGACATACAAGATAATTCTCTACTTGTTACAACACAAGAATAAGACTACATTAGACATTTTTCCACCATTTTTAGCAAGGACAACTTGAATGTCTATTATACTAGATAAATTGGTGTTTATCTCATTTTAATCTTGTAGACACTGAAAAATGTCCTAAAATCTATAAGCAACATTTTTCCTTAGTCATCATCCTCTAATAATTAAATAATTTTAATTATTTAATTATTCCTGATCATATTCCTTTATTAATTAAATGATTTTTAATTATTTAATTAATTCACTTTCCAATCTTTATTCTATCCTGATCAATTAAAATAAATTAATTGCGTCACTAATAACCCTTTCTTCAATAATTAAATAAATCATTATTTATTTAATTATTTATCTTTCATCACATGTCTATAGTCGGATAATAATTATTATTTGACCTTTTATTCTTTTATAATTAAATAATTGATGAAATTATTTATTTATGTGTCATTCTTCTCCTTTAAATAATTGATCGAAATCAAGTATCCATATTTAATTTATATCTCCTCCTTTAATTAAATTTATGAATTTAATCTCCTTTTTCATTTCCTCCAAATAAATTATTTATTTGCCACTTGTCATCCTCCATTTTCGAATAAATAATTTATCCCTCCATTTTGGTCAAAGATCCCCTGTCATTATTTCATGTCATAGTTTGCATGTCCTGCATGTCTGTCATAGCCGTCAGCGTCATATCTTTTCCATGCATGGCATATTTTGGTTGCATCAATTTTCAACCGTAGATCTTGGTATCTTTCTAGAAACTCGATCTTGGCCATCCATTTTGTAACCTCCCTCTCATGAATCCTCATCCGTTGATCTTAAAATATTTCTAGAAGATCAATCTTGTCCATCCATTCGAATGGTTGTCTATAAAAGCAACCTTTCTACTCCATTTTTTATTTAATAGCTAATTATCTCCAACTTTCTACTTACTATTTTGCAGGTATTTGCACACGTGAAGCAACAAATCTGAGGGCAAAGATTGCAAAAAGGAGAAATAGGAGAGCAAGAGAAGTGATTCAAAATCAAGCATGGGGAGTATTTTGATTTAATGCTTTTATTTTCCTTATGCTTTCATTGTTTTCTCTTGTTTAGGTGAGGTTGATAGTTTAGAAGTGTTGGATGTCACTTAATCTAATCTATTTTATTTTTCCCATCTTACATTGCTGAACCTGACGTGCATCTGATAATTTTATAGAGAATTTGTTTGCTTTCTTGTTTTTGTTGTTTTGCAAGTTACAGTCAAGAATTCATATGAAGTCCCGTCATCTTCTTTTGAGCACAGAAAAATGGGTGCATAAAGTCTTTAAAAATGATCATTTGGGTTTTGTAGGCCTCGCTCTTAATTTTCTGAAACTTCAAACGGTTTGAAATTTCATTAAGATTTGAGAAATTTATGGCCATTTTTTAAATTTAACTATTAAAACCCACGTTTTCTTTTGCCTCTAACATTTTATTCATGCAGAATCTTGGAAAAATAATTGTTTAAGCTTTCCATGGATTCAAACAATTTAAAATTTCATTAAATTTTGAGAAAGTTATGGTTGTTTTAATTTGTTGTTGTCATTAAAATTTTCTTTTGAGTTACTAATTTCTTGTTTTTAGCATGTGGCACAACTTGGAGGGAGTCTAAAAACTGTTTCTTTAGAAACAAAAATCGAGCTTTTCATTTCTTTTAGCATAATCAATTTTATTTGTTTTCAAAAACTACAACAAATTGCATGCACACTCATTGGTTAAAATGAACATGCATTTCATGTCATGGACTTAAAAAGAACACAAATTGCATTCACACTCATTGGTTAAAATGAACATGCATTTCATGTCATTGGATTAAAATGAACACAAATTGCATGCACACTCATTGGTTAAAATGAACATGCATTTCATGTCATTGGCTTAAAATGAACTTTGTTTGTTTCACATCAAGTTGAACTTTTAAAATGAACAAAGTGTCTTGTGTGTCCTCCTCACATTATCATTTGGTAATTAAAATTTACAAGTGTCTTCAATTTTGTGTCACCCTTTGATGCAATAATTGAAGTATCCTCTCCCCTTGCGCATTCATGCGATCCTGGATGTAAGAGAAATGGTTATTGCCTCTAGAACTTGAGCCTTCCTTGGTGGGAAAAAGTACTCACCCCAAGGCGACTCAAACCAACAATGGAGCTCTTTGGCCGAGCTACCCCCGACTGGTATATAAATGTGAATCCTAAGGGAAAGCCTAGGATTACGAGTGCAGATGTGTCATACGGACCAAGTAGTACTCCCCAAAACCCTGTTGAGTGTAACCTCTTCAAGTTGGAGTGCTTCCTAAATAGAGCTTAATCTTGTGCCCCATGTATGGCCACTCAAATGGGGGTCCCGAACTAAAAACCTTTGTGTAGTTGCCAAAATCCTTCTATTTGCTAGCGCAGCAATGGTCGTTGTGAAGGAATCCACATTCTCGCAGTTCTTAGTAGAGGTGATCAACCTGCCATGGGAGTTTTATGGGGGTTGGAAGCTTGGTTGGCCTGAGAAGTGAGTGTAAGGTAAGGGGGAGCCCGTGGGGCCAAGATTCTAGATTCGCACGCTAAGAATAAGTGTGGTTGGGGAAACCCACGTGGAATCTAGTGAATATTGTCCTTGCCTAACCTAGGATTGTGCTTGTATTTACTGTGCTTGATCAAGGACAAAATATTGTGTTTTCCAAGTTTTTTCTCAAACATTCAAACAAACAAACACCATTACACAAATCTGGAAACATACACATTCAACTTGAAACAATTCCAAATTTTGCAGTCTAAAACCCAAGACCAAACTTGTCCAATTTGATATCAAACAACCTCTATCGAAAACCAAAAAGAAAATTGCTCAAATCTTCCATTAGTGACATCTTTAGTTTGCATTTACCCATAGGTTCATCCTTGCATATCATATCCTTGGTAATAGGGTCATTATCATTCCACCATTCCTTAATCTTGGTCTTAGGTACATTGGCACTTTGCATCCTTATATCCTTGAAAATCATAAAAAATAGCATAGTTTCATATCCATTTTTCATTGGAACCTTGCATTGTCATCCAAAGGTTACAATTTTTGTATGGTCCTCACTAATTTTTCCTTATCCATCCTAATCCAAATTCATGATCATGTCTTCACTCTACCTTGATCTTCTTCGCAATCAAGTTGAATACCAATCAATTCTCAATCGTCAATACCAACCACTCACATACCCTTCTTACCAACAATCCATAAGCTTTAGTCCTTCATCCATCTACCCTCACTATCAAGAGTCCCTTAGCACAATCCATGCCATTGATCCACAACAAATTTCCATTATTCATCCCTATCCTAACTTTGACAAGGGAAACCAACCTTCCGCTAGTCCATTCCAATCCTCCACATCTTATCCTAGTCCATCATCCACTAGCCCATTTCCATCCACTCCATCCCAAGCTACATTTGGTCATGAAAATACATTTGGTTAGGGTCTCCAAAACCACATCACATTGGCTACACCTTGGGATACATGTCAAAATAAAAGTCCAAATCATGACATCATAGCTTCACCTTCATGTCAAGATCAAAGTAGTCCATCCCATGACCCCATTGTTAAGTCCATCCAAGAAGTCCTTCTAGATAATCATGGCATCCAAAATACACCTATCCTTTCTCAATAGTCTATTCACAACCATGTTGTCCAAGATATACCTATTTTTGACCAAGATCCTACCATTGAACAAGAAATCCAAAATGATCCTCTCATCAACCTTTATACCATCCATGACCAAACATTTGAAGATGGTCCCATCCAAACTCCAAACACCTCCATTTCCCAAAATGAGACACTTTCCTCCTTTGGACACATAGATAATCAAATGAATTATATGGATAACATCAAAGAAGAGCATAAAGCAACTACTATTGATCAATTCAAAGGACAACACAAAGAAGCTACTATGGATCAAGTCAAAGAAGAAGATACAAAATCTACAACAGATCAAATCGACATTTCAAATGATCAAGAAGAAACAAGCATGATGAATGATAAATCCAAAATATCCTATCAAATAGGATCATCCACCTTTATCAAAACAGGCTTTCTTGCAAATGAGAAAATTTTGAGTAATGGTTTCCAGCTAAATAGTGATGGGTTTGCATCTTGCTTTCAAAGTAAAAAATACCCCATCGCAAATAGAATATTTCAGAGCATGCAGTATAAAGGAAGAGGACTAGGCCTACATGAGCAAGGCATTATAGAACCAGTACAATTTTATGCAAATCCTAGACACCAAGGTGTTGATTATTCTTTAATCAGAGAATCAAATGATGTTAGTGGTGTCTCCTCGATATTGGGGGAAACTTTATCTGATACAAAAATCAAAATGGGGGCCATGAGTAGTCCTTGTCATAAGATTTTTTCCAACACTCCTTCCATCCATACCATAAACCATCATTCCAACATGAATAAATCTTCCATTTGGAACCAACAAAAAGACAAATTATTATAAATCCAAAGTTCAAAATCAAATTTCAAGGGCCATTGAATCAAACAAAAATACAAGTGGACAAATAAAGTTAAAATGGATCCCAAAGAAAATTGGATCAAGCAAAGAAAATATTCCAAATTTAAAAGTCAATCAAAATATGGAGCCACAAGAAAAGAGGACTCCCACATATAGTAAATGTCCACCTCCTTCAAAATGGTCATCAAAAAAGGCATATAAAAATGTTGGTTCCAAACGCTATCCCAATCAAAATTCCAAACTCCATCATCCACCATCCCAAGTTTGGAAAATAAAAACTGCTACATCCAAATGTCCAAATAATCCTTCCATGACTACCATCATCCATCATTCCAAAAATTGTACCTCACAAATTCGTCACATCCTGGCAGCAACTCTTTATCATAAGGACTCCCATGGTACTCTATCACGATGTGCGTATTTCGATAAGGCCAAACCTAGTATCAGAAAGGATCACAATGACATCGATCAGTTGTATGCAAGTGTTATGATCCTAACAAGACAACTACTCCATCAAGGTCACTATTGGCATATCATGACACTGGTATCTACATCAACACCATCAAAGGATTCAGAACAATGAGCAATCATATAGAACATCAAATCGATATAAAAAAATCAAAAAAATTGTCACCTTGATGAAAACCTGGAAAACAGGCGTCTCGCGTGACATAAAAAAAAAAAAATCAAAAAAGAAAGAAAATAGTAAAGAGAAAAATTTCGTCCAATAGTGAAAACCATTTTTATGGTGCACTGGATAAGTACCATGATGAAAACTTGGCAAATAGGCGTCATGTGTAAAATAAATTATCTATGTGGACCATTACACTTAGGGGCAAGTTGTTTCATCTCCCATGCCTTTTCATAACATTTTCATCTAATCCATATCGTTTCCATCCCTTCTCCCACCTACCTTGATCTTGATAAGAAATGGGGCACAAAAATAAATCATGCTTTGGGAAAATTCTTGACATGTCTATCCTTTGGTCATACATTACCCATGAAATATCATGTCATTTCCTTCATAGAATTTATCCAAACCCATATCTTGGAAAACAAAATTATTCCTATGTGAAATAGTCCTTGGAGATCATATCCCAATTCTTCCATCCAATAATCCTCATGTCTCTTATCCTTTTCCAAAATCAATCCATTGTCTTTTCATACCTATTGTTGGACTTGGTTTCCCTTGTTATTGGTTTAAGGATTCTAACTCACTTATCCAAGTGCCCTCCATAATCCCATCTGGTCCTACGGTTAGTCATTTCAAATGCAACAAGCCTAATCCATACAATATTGCTATGCACTCTAGTGCGTTATCCAAAACATTCATTGGCTTTGTTCTTAGCCTTGCTACAAAACTTGGTCCTTTAGTTACATTATCATCCATGGGATATATCTTTTCCAATCCTCATGTTGTTTCGGGATGCGCCCTTCCCATATCAAACAACATTGTCATCATCATCACCTATCAATTGGTTTTTAGCTTGACTAGGGGCAAGATCATGTTCATCCTTGGGTCCTTGTGCATGCCTTTTTGGTTGATTGTAGGTATCTTTCACATGCATTTTCCATGATCCTTATAGATATCATCCATAATAAAGTCTCATTCATCCATAATAAAGCGTCATCTTTTCCATGGACTGAAGACCACCGACATTTAACATCCTTCGCTTTCATATCCATCTATTGCATTCACCGTTTCCCTTCGTACATAGTAAATTGGTCCTATACTTGACTGGGGGCAATTCCTTGACTTGCATCTTCACGGGAAATAATGCATGGTATCAACCCTTTAAAACCTTCAAAATCCATAAAAATCATAAAATGTCTTGAAAAAATCCAAAAAAAATCATAAAATGTCCTTTCAAAATCCAAAAAAATCAAAACATTTCAAAATCCAAAAAAAAATCAAAACATTTCAAAATCCAAAAAAATCATAAAATCCTCAAAATCCAAAAACATTGAAAAATTCAAAAATCCCAAAACAAGAGTTTGAGTCTGAATCAATTTTGTTAGAGTGGTCGAACTATGTTGCCTATGCGTGTTTGCTACATAGGCAAGGCTCATCTTAAATGATCCCATGAGGCATTAGGTCAATCCCTTTAGGTTGTCCAAATAAAATCATGACCCAGTATTTTTTCGAATAAGACAAATTCAAGTCGTGTCGAACTATGAGATCTTTGTGTACTACTACGTAGGCAAGGCCATCTATCGATGAGCCCCCGAGGTCCCCTAGGTCAGGTCCTTTAGGGTTCGTCGAGTCGGGTTGTGTCCTTGGTCCAAAAGCAATCATCATTCAATAACCAAAACAACAAACAAATGAAATATTTCATCGATTGATTATCTTATCATCCATCAACTTGGTCATTTGGCTGGAATGGGGCATTATGTTATTTCTCTCATTTGGTCTTATCTTGTCTTTTCTCAAGATGTGTCCTTCTTGAGATTGGACTTTGTCAAATTTGGTCATTCACCTTAAGCAGGATATGTCTTTCCTATGGATAGGTGTCTTGTCAACACTCATCACTTGGTAAACTTTATCAGACGTGTCCTCTACCTCAAACAGGATGTGTCCTTCCTGCGGTTGGGTATCATCACATCACTTGGTCATATTCATCAATCTTTGTCAAACAATCAAACAATCGTGTCAACACTCATCACTTGGTCAACTTTATCAGATGTGTCCTCTACCTAAAACAGGATGTGTCCTTCCTGCAATTGGGTATCATCACATGGCTTGGTCATATTCATCAATCTTTGTCAAACAATCAAACAATCTTGTCAACTTTGTCAATCAATCTTTCCTTAATTAGGATGTGTCCTTCCTAAAACCGGGCATTATCATTATCAATCAACTTTGTCACACCAATCCATCTTATCAACTTGGTCAATCAATCTTTCCTTCATTGGGACGTGTCCTTCCTAAGGCTAGGCGTGATCAATCAAATCACTTTATCAATCCTTATCAACCTATCAATCAACTCGGTCATCTTGGTCAACCTAATCAACGAATCAAACAATCATTGATATCACTGGAAAACACTATCTTGGCAAACACTTTGTTGGTTTGGATTTTCTTATCTTTTCGATTGGTTTTGGGTCATGTTACTAGTCTCCTCGAGGATGTCCTATCAATGGATTTAGAGGGACAATGATGGATCATGGCCTCTTTTCTTTGTTTGTTGCATGTGGTTTGTCTTGCCAAAACGACTGGGACAATCGGGTCCCTAGTATAAGCTGGGGCATTCCTTGTCTTTTTGACTATTTGTCTCTCCTAAATGGTCACCTTGCACACCTTGGTTTATGTCATACCATGGTGTTTGTGGTCCATTGGTGACATTTTTGACACCCAATGATGATAAATATAAAAATGTAAGCATGGAAGTTGGTTCCCTTATCATTTCTTGTCTATCTTCTTTCCCATTTTCACGCTAACATCCCAACTCCCTTGTTTTCTCCTTCATGCTAACATTTATTCTATCTTTCATCCTCTAGTCTTATCTTCCATTTCGAGAGCACATTCATATTCTTTGATCCCGTATGTCCTCTCGAGGGGGCATACCACAACCCTCTTGGTCATCCTTCCCCTTTCTCTTTATACTGGGGCATATTTCAGAATTAAATTTCTTTGACACAACTCGATGAGCTGCATTATGTCAAAGAGGGGCAAAATGTAGACACTGAAAATTGTCCTAAAATCTACGAGTAAAATTTTTTCTTAGTCAACATCCTTTAATAATTAAACCCTAAACCCTAAACCCTGATCATATTCCTTGGTATTTTCTCAAACATGGTGTCGATGAAGAATTCCTTGAGGTTCTTTGATAGTTTCTTATATGGGGTCAATTTTTCGTCATTTGTTTGATACTCATCTTTGACTTGGTTGATGATCACTTGTGAGTCCCCATAAACCTTAAGTGCCATGATTTTCCATTGTACTACAATTCTGAGTCCAATCACAAGGGCTTCATATTCAACAATTTTGTTAGTGCAAGGGAGGGAAAGATAACCTGTAGGATTTAGGAATACAATCCCCTTGCAGTGTGATGAAGAAAACACCTGCTCTTGATCCATGTTATGTATATGACCCATGAAAATAAACCTTCCAATTATCTGCAGTACTGGGGTTGAACACAAACTCATCTAGGAATTCTGATATAAGTGGGTTCTCTGAATATATGGGTGCCTTTGCTAATTGATCTACGATCACTTGTCCCTTGATAGATTTGATTTCCACATATTCAATGTCATATTCTGAGAGGATCATGACCCACTTAGCCATCTACCCCATAAGTGTTTCCTTGGAAAGTAAATACTTGAGGGGGTCTATTTTGGAAATGAGTTTTATTTGATGAGCTAACATGTAGTGTCTGAACTTTTGTGAGGCAAACACTACTACTAGGCAAGCCTTTTCAAGGAATGTATAATTTAACTCATGCCCTACCATGGTTCGACTAGTATAGTATATGGCTCTTTCCTTCCCTGTCTCATCATGTTGTGCTAATAGAGCCCCAAGTGTTGCTACTGTTGCTGATATGTACAAGATCAGTGGCTTATTCTAGATCGGTGGCATGATGACTGGTGGTGTCAGCAAGTATTCTTTGATTTTGTTGAATACCTGATTTCATTTCTTGTCCCATTTGTATGCTACCCCCTTGTGGAGTAGATGAGAATATGGGATAGCCTTGTCTACTAACTGTGCTATGAACCTATAGATGGATTAGAGTCTTCCTTGTAAACCCCTTAACTATTTCAATGTTCTTGGCGCCTCTATTTTGAGAATTTCTTTGACTTTGGCAGGGTCTATCTCAATCCCTCTCATTGATACTATATATCCTAGAAGCTTTCTTGATTGCATGCCAAAGACACATTTCTTAGGATTGAGTCTAACCTTATATTCTTCTAGCCTGTCAAAGATGGAGCTTAGTCGCTATGTGATCTTGTCGCTTTCTTGACTTGGCCAGTATGTCATCCACATAGTCTTCTATAGATTTGTGGATCATGTCGTAAAAAATGAGAGTCATGGCCCTTTGATAGGTGGCTCCAACGTTCTTCAACCCAAACGACATCATGTTCTAATAGTATGTACCCCATGGACAAGTAAAGGTTGTCTTATGATGATCATCTTTCGCTATCATTATCTGATTGTACCCTAAAAACCCATCCATTAGTGACAACATTTCATGCCTTGTTGTTTGATCTACAATCATGTCAATGTTGGGAAGGGGAAAATAATCCTTAGGGAAAGATTTGCTTAAGTCCCTGAAGTCTGTGCAGATGTGGATGCCCCTAGTGGGCTTAGTAACTGGTACCAGATTTGAAACCCATTCAGGATAATTGATGGGTCTAATGAAGCCAACATCCAAGAGTTTTTGTAACTCCAATTTGACTAATAGTGTGATCTGTGGATGCATCTTCCTTAGTTTTTGCTTCACTGGATTTGCCTCTAGATATACTGCTAGATGATGAACCACAACCTATGGATCAAGACCAAGCATGTCAGCATAGGTCCATGCAAAGTTTACATTTCTTTCTCTTAGAAATGCAACTAGAAGTTCCCATTCTTCAATCAAAGTGATTCTGCATAGAAGGTTATGTGTGGCATCTCTTCACTCCCCAAGTTGACGAGGTTACACTTCTCTACCAATACTGCTAACTTCTCTTGATGAATAGTACTAAGGGGAATATTGAATCCCTCATCCTTGGACACCTCAGAGAGGTTTTCACCCTCGAATACGTCCTTTGTTATTACTATTTTCGAGTCAGAAAGTGCCACAGTGTGGTTTTCACTTAAAGACCTAGAGATTACTGTTAGATCTTCACTTTTGTGACTGAGGGATTCAATTGTTTCCCCATAGTATGCATGTGTGTCTAGCTCAATGTCAAATCCTGCTTTGTGGTCTCCACATGGTATATTATCCCCGAGTCGCATGAATTCTGAGAGAGCCTCATTGTTTTCGAATTTTTCTAAAATTGGCGGTCCTCGTTGGTCATAGTCTATTAGTTGGGGATAAACTAGCTTTAACTCATTGGTTTGGTTGTTTGACTCAAAAGACATAGTGGAAATCATGAATAGGGAAGAGTCCTCAAATAACATAGGTAGGTCAGTGATGGGATCCTCGTCACATACATCAATTATATAGAAGGTATAGTTGTCTAAGGGTAGACCTATGGATACTGGTAACCGAGGAGGAGCTTTGACTATTTTAACAAGGGTACCTCAACCACGTATGGTTATCTTCGGAGGGGTACATCCAAGGCCAAGATTCTTTATGCACTTCTCAGCAATGATGGGTTCTAATCAGTCATTGCTATTTTTCCTGAGACTTTCATTCTTGTTGAAGCCCATGCCAAGCATTAACTGTAGTCCTTTGTTATCATCGTCCATTGGAAGAGAAGGCACGGGTCTTTCATCTTGGTATAGGAAACTTGATATATCCTTTTTGTCTACCAATTCTTGGCCTAGGTCCCCCCGAATTTTGAACCTAGAGGGGTCTGCTTTGAAGGTTTGAGATGGTGTGTCTCTTGGTTGTGGCTATCCACGAGACCTAGGAGATTGAGGTAACTCTCCTATTAGAAAGGCACTTTTCTTCATCTTGTAGTCTCCACATCCGTTATCTTGGATAATGACTTCGATATCAGAAATGTCGGGAATGGAGGGTGTCTTTGTCTCATAAGTTGAGGCTAGAGTGGATGGGTCTACATATGGAGTCGTAGGGCCTTCATCATTCTTGGGAACTTGTGGGATTTTGTAATATTTAGCCTCTAAATTTTTGCAGTAGTAAAAAAAGGCTCGAGATCACCGTGGATGGTGACCTCTTGATTCTGGTACGGGAACTTGACACATTTATGAAAGGTGGAGGCTACAACTTGCATCCCATGAATCCATGGATTCCCTAGGAGAATGTTATAAGGAAGTTCAAGATCAAGAACTTGGCAAGTGATTTCCATAATGGCGGGTCCTACTTGGATAGGGAGTTGGATGGTACCTTGAGACATCCTTTTTTTATCATCATATGCCCGGATAGTGATACCTTTGCCCTTTTCAATAACATCTTTGGAGAATCCCAGATTCTTTATTAGCTTAAAAATATAAATATTCAACCCTACACCTCCATCCACCAAGACTCGTTTGACTTTATTTTTGTGGACAAAGACTTCAAGATGGAGTGCACGATTATGAGACGGTTGGGTTGGAAGATCCTGTTCAAAGAACATAAGGAGATGTGGTGTGGTGATATGTTTGACCATAGCTTGGAACTAGTCTGCATCAAGATCGATGGGTACAGAAGATGCAACTAGTGCCTTTTCTAGAACTTCCCTATGTGCAAGTGATATTTTCAGCAACTTCATGATGGAGATCTAGGCGGGGGTCTTCTTCAGCTGCTTTAAGACATTGTAACCATTGGCAATTGAACTTGAGTTTGTAGGGGATGCTTTAGCTTGCATGGATGGTCTGGGGATGGTGATTCTGCCACCTCGTATGGTGACTCCATACTCAGCTTTGGACCCTGTGATATTGATAACATCCACCCACTCATCCAAAGATGTGATGACATGGTCATAAACATGGTTGACGTTGTCATAATTTTTGCCTTTACCATTGTTGTCATACTTTTTTCCTTTACCATTGTATACACCTAAAAATTGGTCTGGAGAATCTAATTAATTAAATACGACTTATTTGATTAATTAGATTCTCCAGACCAATTTTTAGGTGTATATAGTAACCATTGGCAATTGACTTTGAGTTTGCAAGAGGTGCTTTAGCTTGCGTGGATGGTCCGGGGATGGTGATTCTGCCACCTCGTGTGGTGACTCCACACTCAGCTTTGGACCCTGTGATATTGATAACATCCACCCACTCATCTAAAGATGTGACAACATGGTCATAAACATGGTTGACGTTGTCATAATTTTTGCCTTTACCATTTTTGTTTACTTTATTGTGATCTGGCATCAAATTTGTGTATATTTTGAGGTCTTGATTCCCAGTTGATTGCTCAATGGTGATAGTCTTGTCATCAATAAGATCTTGGATCAAGTTTTTAAACCTCATGCAACTGGCTGTCGTGTGCCCCTTTATCTTATGAAAATCGTAAAGGTGATTCTTGTTATACCATGGTGGTTTAACTTGAGGCTCCTGGTAATTTTCAATGACCAGGAGCGTGATGATGTTGGCTTGAATGAGTTGTTGCATGACAAATTCAATCGGTTCCCCAAGCGGTGTGTACTTTCTCCTAGGGGGATATTTGTTTCTTGTGGATGGTCCACTTTGATCATTGACGTTGTTGACTATTTGTGGGTTGGTTTGTTGTTGAGATGTGTTGGGTCGCAGGGTGTTTTGGGTGTTATTTTGAGGTTATTGGTATGTTTTATGCTGTGTGTTTGGATTTGGGGCAATGATTACAACCTTGGCATCAACAACACCATCATTGGTAATATTTTTGTTTTTCACCCATGTTCACAGTTTGTTGTTGTAGCTTGTTGATGGACGATTGTCTTGATAGGTGGGTGTCCCCCTTGTGCAATGAGGGCTCTTTTGATGTTAAGAGCTTTGGGGATGATTTGATCATAGGTGGTGATGCACTACATTTTGAGATGGAAGGATAAGATCCCTTCAAGATTTGAGATGATGGTTCTGGCTTGTAATTCTTCTAGCATAGCCCACTTACTCCTATTGGCCTTGGATCGCTATTGTTGCAAGGATGCAAATGTCTCTCCCTTGTTTTGCTTTAGGTTAGACAACTCTTCCAAGCTTGCGTCCATGCCCATGTTAAATGAGTAATTTTGTATGAATGAGTCCACAATTTCTTGGAACTTTTTGATTCCAGGAGGAAGACGGGAGAACCATTCCATGGATGAGCCAACCAAACTTCTGGGGAAGAGTCTCATTAAATAAGATTCATCATAGGCAACTTCCATGCAGTGTACATGGAATTTCTTGATGTGATCTTCAGGATTTCTAGTCCCACGATACTTGTCAAATTTTGGTATCTCAAAACCTTGTGGGAACAACTTCATCACAATTCTTATGTTGAATGGATAAGGGCATAAATTCCCTTGGGATTTTGTGGTTTTTCCAGATTGTATGTCTAACACCTGTTGCGAGAGCTTTTTGATTTGAGCTGACAAATAATTTTGCAGATCAGGTGGTGGAATGAATGTGTTTTGGGTTGGTGTAGTGGCTCGAATGATGGGTTGGGTGACTTGTAGACTTGGTGGTGTGTTTGTGGGAGATTGTTGTGCAAATAATGCTTGTTGGTATGCCTGTAGCTGTTGTTGCACCAATAAAGCTTGTTGTTGGGATTCTTGTTGTTGTGCTTGGTATTGTTGCAAAGCTTGCTAATAAGCCTATTGTTGTAACAAGGCTTGTGCTTGAGCTTGTTGCACTTGATATTGAGCTTGTGCCTGAGCTTGAGCTTGTGTGTGCACTTGTGCAACCTGGGCGGCTTGCACAACTTGTGGGGCTTGTTGGGATTGTTGTTATTATAGCAAGGCTTGTGCTTGGGTGGCTTGTTATGCTTGTTGTGTAGCTTGTTGGGCTTGGAATTGTTGAAATTCCTTTTGGTATGCTTGTTGAGCTGCTTGCAAGGTAATGTATTGATTCGGATTTGGGGGTGGAGGTGGTGGATTTGGAATGATGTGAGATAGTGTGATGAGATTTTGTTGAGGTGGTTGTTGAGGTTCTTGTTGAGTGATGACGAGAGGTTGTGTGGTAGAGGGTATGGTTGATGCACTAGGTCCTTGGGAGACCATGTTTTGGAGAATCTGGGGTGTTGTAGATGGTGTAATGTTTCTTTGGGATGTTTGGATTGGTGCCACCTGATGTTGCGATATCGGTGGCATGCTTGATGTACTGACTTGATTTGTGATTGGAAGATTGATTTGATTTGTTTGATTTGGGATTGGTATGTTGGGTAAAGGGGGGTGCCCTAAACCTTGGATTTGTGTAGATGAGGATGTCAAAGGTGGGAATGGTGGAAAGATTGGTGGTGTGTTCCCTAGCACAAGTGAGGATTATGCATAAAAAGTCCCCCCTTGTGAAAACAAGTCCACTTGTCCTTGTGAAACCATGGGGAGGGAAATTTGTGTTCTAAGAGGGTACGCCGGTGTTGCGGAGAAGGTGGATGAATTTTTGGTGTCATGGAAAATGAGTGGAACATACAAATGTTTTGGGTCTTGCAGGACGGTGCTGGTCATACCCAATATCGTATTGGCCTCCAAGTTTTGGTTATTAACAAGGCGATGTGTTTGAAGAGCATGAAGCAATGAGATTCCCTTGGTAACCATGGGTTCGCTTGGAGCATGTGATGAGGGTGGTTGTATGATGGGTTGAATGATGCTTGGAAATGACAACATGATTGGTGCTTGAGGTATATTCTGAAGAGGTTGTTCTGTAATAGTGCTCACATTGAAACCAGAAGGGAGTTTAGCCCCTTCCTTTGCCAATGCTAGCATGTATTGTGTGGGATTGAGCCTCATCATTATGTTGACAATTTTGTGATTTTCAAGATTTTGGATTATCTCCATGATTTCGTCTTGGGTCATTCCTTGGAAATTATTGGTGACGTCTTCCACTTGGCACCCCCCTTCTTGAAGATCTTGTGTTAGTTGAGGGGGATTAAATGGAGGATTTGGGTTAAATTCGGATGTGGTTTGACTGAGATCACTTGAGGTTGAATTTTCTTTGTTCTGCTCCATAGTCTTCTTGTGTTGCGATTTTGTTTGGACCATAAAATAGGGATCAACTTTTAGGAATAAGAGGTGAACCTCTAAATCCTTACTTTGGTCTGAATTTTAGGTACAAAGAAGAAAATCTAGGGTGCTTTAAGGATCAAAAGATGATGATGGGATGAATAACAGATGAAGGGTGTGAATGATTAAACTTTCAAGAACTTTAGAGGAATGCCAGACTTTAGGATTTTTTATTTTGATTTTGATTTGGATAATGGACTCATGGACTCCAAGATGTTAGATGTTACCTTGGAGTAGACTTTTCCATAATAGTGATAATTTAACTAAATGCACATGGAAGGATTCATCCATACACAATTAGCCAAACAAGATGATTTTTGTTTTAAGGATTTACCTATCGTCTAGCATGAATGATTTTTCCAAAGTTTTCAAAGGTTGATGGTAAGATGAGATTTTGATTTGACAGAATGATAAATTAAAGGGGTGGTTTGATCCTAGATGAACCTAGAGAGACTTCATTTACAAGACCAAGGTATTTAAGAACATGTTATACTTCTAAAGTGCTCAAAATTAAAGGACCAAACTTTGACTTAGATGAGGGGTTCAAATTGGGCATAAATATCTAGATTGTTCAAAGGAATGAGTCTATAAAACCTTGTGAACTTCTTTCTTATCTTGGTGTATTGCTTGAGGTTGCACTTCCTAATGTACTTCTTGATAAATGTTTGAGTATGACACCTAAACTTGAGGCTTTTGCACAAATACTTTTGTTTTGGGATCTTGACCTTTTTGGAAATCATGAGAACAAGCACATATGTGGGGTTCAATTGTCTTTTATCTTTGCTTAATGAATTATTTTTACCACATCCACACTTTCTTGCTTAGATTTTTAAACGAAATGTCTATGTATCAATTTCTTTTCATCCCACAAGGTCCATTATGTGGAAATCAAGATAATCAAGGCAATAGTTCCCTAAAGTTAAATTTAGAGAGAGAAAAATGAGATATAGGCCCAAATATTTAGAAGCCTCTAAGGATAGAATCCCTAGGGAGAAGTAGTAATATATGGGATTTTCAAAGGTATTTGCTCTTTCTAAAGGGTTTGAATTTTGATGACCTTGTTGAATGTTTGTTTCCATATTTTTTGAGATTTCAAGCAAAGTGTTTTGATTCTAAAACAATGCACAACCCTAGGATAGAAAAGGCAATATTTGTTGGATTCCCACTTGGATTTCTCCAATTGCGCTTATTCAGAGTGGATGATTAGCAGCTTGACCACACTGGCTCCCCCTTTCTTGGCACTCACTTCTACGGGTCATCCAAGCTTTGAGTTCTTATGAATCTCCCATGACAAACCCTTCATCTCTACTAAGAACCACAAGTATGTGGGATGGCTTTAGAGGTTCGACCTCTTGATACCAACAAATAGTTAAGGATTTTGGATTCTACACAAATTGGTTCATAATCAAGGCACCCGTTCAGAGGGCCACATGAGAGGCAAGATCAACTCCCATAAGGAGAATCAACTACTTGTCCATAGGAGCTTCTGTAATCTAAGATTTCCTCAACATTCGAATTTGTATACTAGTTGGGAGTAGCTTGGCTTTTAGCTTGTTATCAATTTGAGTCGTTCTCTTGGGGTGAGTAATTTTTCCCACCAAGGTAGACCCTCTAAAGGTAAACAATAGTGAATAAGTACATTTTTAGTTTGATTGCCTAGATTGCGTAAAGCACTAGGAGGGAGCACACACAATGCCTTTTATTCACACTCGCATGATTTATCCAATTTTAAAAACCCAAATTTGAAATGTGGAGGCAATATCTTAGACAACCTAATGTCACTAAAATGATTTTGATTCTCAAGATCACTGTGAAGCATGAGAGAAGTGCATACACATTCGAATGACACAAGTTTGTAGAGAAGATTACAAAACAAAACAAACACGAATTTTTTTTTAGTCCTCAAAGAGCAATAATGAGTTCTTTTTATAGCACCAAATTTGAGTGTGAAGTTGATTGTCCAATTTTAATCGAAACTCAAAATTCTAGTAAGTATCTAAGGTTCAATTTTAACCAACTTGACAAGGCTTGAGTTGTAGGTTAATTTTAAACCCAAATTGAATCTAGTTGGTCCTAGGAAATGAATTGCAGAAATTAAAACCCTACATTATTACAAAGAGCATTGAAAAATGATTTTAAGTCTTCAAAATTTCATCCTCCCCTACTTCCTACATATGCGACATTGGACTGCAAATGCGACACTCTACAAATATCAAAATGCGACACTCTCATGAATGCACAAGTGACGCTTTGTAGAAACAGAGAGTGTGAATGCAACACAATTACAAAGGTGGCACTCTACGGTTTAGAAAATTAGACAAAAGACAAAGAGGTCAAATGCAGTGGTATATCAAAAGTGGTGTGATAGAATTGTGCATATGTTGTGTGACATGGCGAATGTGACACTGTATAACAAAAGTGGCACTTTGCGGCGTCGTATTTGTAGAAAGGCAACATCGCGTTCCTATACCTATAAAAAATAGGAAAATCAAGTGAAATTGAACATGTTAAGTTGATCAAGCTCTCCTTCTAGCACCAAAATGTGAACACCAAACCTACACAAGCTAACAAGAGATCAACAAAACATTGTTAAACATGTTAGAAAGCAAATCCAATGTTCCTCATTTTCAAGCAATTTAGCTAGATTATAGTCAATTTTACACTTAGATCATCTACACTTCATCAAGATTATCAAAGGGATTGGGAAAAGGCTCCTTTCCACATCAAAGGAGCACCACTCCCCATATGGGATGGAGGTTTAGCTGATTTTACTTAGATTACATGCTTTATTTTGTTCAATTTTGTATTATTTCATGTTTTCTAGTGATTTTGGTTAAAGAATTTCATAGGGAACACTGGATTTTCTTTCTAACATGTTTAAAAATGTTTTGTTGATCTCTTGTTAGCTTGTGTAGGTTTGGTGTTCACAAGAAGTGACCTGGATTCTATTTGTAGGTTGAAGAAAGCTTTATACGGATTGAAGCAAGCACCTAGAGCCTGCTATGACAGATTAGATAAGTACTTGATTGGACAAGGATTTCAAAAGGGATCTACTGACAGTAACTTATACTACAAAATTCACTTAGATCAAATGTTGATTGTTGTGGTTTATGTTGATGACATAATATTTGGAGGAAATGATGATTTATGCATAAAATTTACAAATGAAATGCAAAAGGAATTTGAAATGTCTATGATAGGTGAGTTAATTTCTTCCTTGGATTTCAAGTATATCAGAACAATAAAGGAATCTTCATCTCTCAGTCCAAGTATACCAAATAATTATTGAAGAAGTTTGGATTGGAGAACTCCAAACTGGTTTGTACACCTATTGTTACTGGATGTAAGTTGAAAAAATAAGATGATTCGCCTAAAGATGATGCAAGTATGTACAGGTCAATGATTAGAGGATTGTTATATTTGACTACTACTAGACCAGACATTATGTATGTTTGTTTGTTTAGCAACTTGATTTCAACAAGAACCAAAGGAATCACATGTTACAGTAAAAAGGATCTTTAGATATTTGAAGGGTACAAAAGCTATTGGGTTATGGTATCCAAAGGATTCAAATTTCACTTTGACAACCTATACTGATGTTGATTGGTCTGAGTGTGTTGATAATAGGTGGAGCACAAGTGGTGGAGCTTATTTCCCTGGCTCCCAGTTGGTTTCTTGGTCAAGCAAGAAATAATATTTTGTATCTTTATCTACTATTGAAGTTGAATACATTGCAACATCCTCATATTGCACTCAGGTACTATGGATGAAACAAACATTGAAATACATTGACATATCATTTGATGAACAGATCTCAATTATGTGTGATAATACCGGTGCGATAAACATTTCCAAGAATTTGGTACAACACTCCAAAATGAAACATATATCCATCAGATATCACTTCTTGATAGAGAAGGTTTTGGACAATGAGGTAAGACTTGAATATGTACCTACAAAAGAGTAGATTGTAGACATTTTCACAAAATTGTTGAGCAAAGATACTTTTGAGTATCTCTAATAGAAGTTAGGGGTTCTGCCTCTCCTAGTCTACAATAATTTGCACCAGGGTGTGCATTGGTCCATGGTATTATATGCTCACTCTTATCATGATCAATGCTTGGTGTCTTCCTCATAGGGTGAGCAGAGTAAGTTTTTCAAGGGGAGTTTTTTCCCTTTGTCTTTGATGTCAAAGGAGAAGAAAAGAGGATCCTTGATGCTGTTGATGTTGGCATTGTGTTGTTTGGTTTGTTGTTGATGAATGTTTCCATCAATGACAAAGGGGGTGATTGTTGGAGTGAGATGTTGTTGATTGTTGTCATTGATGTCAACATATCTTGGTTGATTGATTAAGGTTCAGTTTTGATGCTATGGTGATCTGGATTGGTGTGCTCCATATGTTGTGCTATGATGATCTATCTTTGGTCGTGTTTGTCTTGGTCCCATTCATTTTGTAACATAATGAGATACACTCTTATGGGTCCAGACCAATATGGAAATTGGTTAATGTGCTCTAGAACATTGTTTGCATTGTAACATGTATATTATATTCTTTGGTTCCAGATATCATGGTTAATATGTAGAATGTTGATTTGAGCGAGGAGGTTCTATATGGTCCACGTTTCATTCCTTTCCACCATGGGAATGTTTTGTGGTGACCTAATTCAAATTGGGCTTGGCCGACTTAGGAGATTATGAAGGCATGGAATGGTATAAGTAAAAGCTGATTTTGTTCGATGAAAGTAAGTGTGATGAGTGCGAATATGAAAATCTAGACATTGTGAAATATGTGAAATTATATGATCGGAGGTGACAAATAGTGAGATTCTATCCGGTGTCATTGTTGGTGACAGTCATCTTAGCGGTGGATTCCCTTTCATCATTCTTCTGGTAGTGAGCCTTTTTCTGTTGGCAGTGAGCCTTTTTCTATTGGCAGTGAGCCTTTCTCTTTTGGAAGTGAGCCTTTTTATCTTTGGTTGTAATAGTCAGGAAGTGAGCCCACTGATAGTGAGCCTTACCTGTAGTGAGCACTTTGGCAGTGAGCCCTTGTAAAAATCACCTTAACTGGTGTTTTATAATTGGAATCATTCTCTGTGGTTTTTCCCTTCTTTTGTTTCCACATAAATTCTTGTGTTCAGTGTGCATGGTGTTGTTATATCTATTTTAATAATTATCTGATTGATTTAAGATTGCACTAGATTAATTAAGGTCAAGAAAATTGTTTTGTGATAATTGATTCACCCCCCCTCAGTTATCCATATTGTTCAACAGTTCTGAACAAACAATTTCTTTGTGGTGGTTCCTTAATCAATTTTTCATGCATCAAAGCTCTTCTCATCAACAATGATTCAAACTTCTCTATTTTTTCAACTGAATTAGGAGATCCAACAAGTTCTTCATCCACATAAGTTGTTATTCCAGTATGCTTAGTTTTCTTATCAATACTTCCTTGATGGCATTCAAATACTCTATGTCCTTCACCTCCACATTTGAAATAGGTTCCTTTGAATGGTCTCTTCTCAGACCTACCTTCATCCCTCCTATATCCATCATTGCGGTAGGAATTATGACCTCCTTTGTCATTATGATAGAAATATCTATCTTCTCTCCCTCTACAATATGAATTACAGTCCTTCTCTTCATTGTGGTAGGGTTTCCATCTTTGCTATGCTCTACATAATGTATTCTCTCTCTAGATTGTGATCCATTCCTCTAAAATCTTCCTCTTGCACTCCTTTTTCTTTGTTCAAACTTCTTGTTCATCTTCTCCTCCATTTTTAGTGGAAATTGGTATGCTTCTTCAACTGATGTCATCTTCACTAAGCTCAATTCTTCTTGGATGTTTTTTCTCAGTCCATTGATGTACCTCACCACTTTCTCTTTGCTTACTTCACTATGTCCAACCCTAATGATCATCTTGTAGAATTTTTTAGTATATTCCTTCACAAATCTCTCCTTTTACCTTTGGTTCTACAATATTTTCAACAATTCAAGCTCATAGTCGACATGAATGAATTGATTCTTTAACGTTGTCACCATCCTATCCCACTTTATGATTTTATCCTTTCCTCTTCTATTTCTATCCAATTGAACTTCTTTCCACCATATAGCAACATGTCCTTTCAACTTTGTTTTTGCAAATCTCACTCTTTTCAGATCTTCAATTTATTCATATTCAAAGTATTATTCTATATTATTGATCCAATCAATCAATTCCTCAAGGTTTAAATTTCCTATGTAATTTTGAATTTCAATCCTAGGCTGCTTACTGATCTTTGAAATAGCTTTTAACATCTTCACTTGATTTGATTCTTCTTCTTCTTTGTCTAGGGATTCTTCATTGTGTTTCACAACATGATCTAATTCATCATCATTGCTTTCATCCTCATCTCTAGGGTTTAAACCTCACCTTTTGTCTTCTTCTACAATGTTTAATCACATTCACATTGCTTGCATCATTTCCAACATCTCATCCATTCTTCCAACGATATTTTCCATAGTAGGTGCTCTCCTTGGTGACATCTCCCTCCTTGGATCTGGTGCAACTGCCTCAATTTGGTGATCTGGCTACAAGGATTTCAATGGCCTCATAGTCAATGATCGGTTGAAAACACATGCAGTCTGCCTCAAGTCAGTGATCTGTTCACCACAAGGAATTCCTTTAAGACTCAAAAAATTGCTTTGATACCACTTGGTGCAGTCATAGATGGAGGGTCAAAAAATAATTATCCAACCATGCAACTTAGAGTCAACAATGGAAATAACATAAGATCTTGATCAAAAAACATGAAATTTCATTGATCCAATAATTAGAAGTCTTACATGCATCATATGCAAAATAATTAGGGCTTACGTGCCTGTTGCAAGGGCATTACAATGTTACAATTGGTACTAAGGCCTTATTACAGTCCCACAACTAGGTAGGTCAAAATATCTAAGCTCTGATCATGAAGTTCTAGCTAGCTTTACTGATGACTACTTCCCAATGAATTACAAATGATCTTAAATATGATTCTCTAGCTCCAATAATAATGGAATTGTAGTTGTTTCTCTCATGTCCATATTGGAATGGTGTTGTGAATGATACCTTTCATTTTAGTGTGTTTATCTAATTATCCCCTCTCTCTCTCTACATATTTCTCATTGTTATAATGAATGGAATAATGTGATAGATAGATTGACATTATGATAATTCTTTCTCTTTGTGTTGGGAAAATAAAAATATACTTATGTTTGCATTATGATGAATGTTGTAATATGTGATTTGAGAATTCAACTTTCTATTCATGGTAGATGATCATATTCTTCTCCCTTCTCTCTTAAACATGATTTATTAGTTGAATGTTGTAATATGTGATTTGAAAATTTAACTTTCTATTTATAGTAGATGATCATATTATTCTACCTTCTCTCTTGAACATGATTTATTAGTGAAATAGATTAATATCTTATGTGGGTGAGTTTTTTCTATCTCCCTCCTTATGTTGTTAAAGACTTAATAAGTAGGATTTTGTGGGTAAATGTGTCTAATCTCCCTCTCCCTCTCTCTCTCTCTCTCATACACACACACACTTGTGAAGTGGTAATGAGTAATGAACTTAATAAATGAACCTAATGAAGAAATAATCATTGTAGGTCTCTTATGAAAGTGCTAATCTTATGAAAGTGCTAAGATGGAATCGAATCATGTCTTCCTTTTTAAATGAATCTAGCTCATCTTTTCACCCTCGTTAATGAATCTAAGGAAATAAAATTTTGGTGTCTCTTTCTTGTTGTAATATTCCATTATGGTGTGATAGTGTCACATGTTTTACATACATTTTTACCCCACTAATGTCCTTAGTAAAAATTAGGCATTTTAGAAGATAAGTGCAAGGTAGATGAGGAACAAAATCTATAGAATTATAGGCACAATTTGTTGAGGTTTAGTAAAGAGAAAGTAGATGAAGAACCATAACATAAAAACACGAGTAAACATGCAAAAACATAATGAGGAAGCATTGGAGAGAGCACACAAAAAGTTTGAAGAATGCACAAAGAAGACTAATATGTGATAGTTATTATTGAGCTCTCAACAAAAGGTTGAACAATTAGTTGTGGCTACACACAAAGTGTTTGTTGTATCTTTTAAGTGGTGAAATTGGTTAACCGTTAGGCTTGTGCCCTTAAATGTAGAACTCCATGCTCTCCAAGATGAATTTTTGTAGGAGGATCTTACAAATAATGATTTGGAGACACTTAATGTGCATAATAGATAACTGTACTATAGAGAATTTCCCAAAAAAGAGAGACACAAACATTGCCATACCCAAGAAATTGCATGTAACACTATAGGTGCAACTATAAATGGTGTCTAATCGTTTAAAGTACACACATAAGCAACTTATTTATCAAAAGTCTAGTTACAACATTTGAAGGCGACTGTTAATGAAGGTTTATGGAATATTAGTTTTGAAGTAGTGTAGATGAAAGAGTGTTTGGTATCCAACCTTACACATTGGAATAATATGTATAAGAACCAAGGTTTGATAGATGCACTATAATTAACACATGTACATGCATGACTTTTTTTTTTTTTAATTTCTTAGTTTGGGATGCATTTTTTATTCAATTTAGGTAATTTTCTTTCTATTCTCCTATTTTTGATATATTTAGTGTTATGAGGATAAAATACACAATTATGTTGAAAAAAAATTAATACTATAATATAATCATTAATATTACATACATGCCACAAAAAAGTGCTTAACTCTAGATATCTAGAGCACATGGCTAAGTTAAATATTAATACTATAATATAATCATTAATATTACATACATGCCACAAAAAGTGTTTAACTCTAGATATCTATAGCACATGGCTAAGTTTCATCCATGAACATGAATAGGGAGAATCATGCATATGATGTATTTTAATAAAAATGTGACTTGTAGTTCAACATGAACAAATATGTGGTATTAGAAAACAAGATAATATTTAGCTTATGTATAATCGTTAAAAAAAACTACAAATAAATCCACAAAAGATACTCTACAATCTATCCATTTATAATTAATACAAAAATATTTACACTTCTAATCGAACCTTATATAAATTAGTCTTAATACTAACTTACATATCATTGAACATAACACACAAAAAACTTAAAAAAAAAATGCCAATACATAGTCTTAAATGTTTAACCTTCAATAATTAAACATAAATAAAATAGCTAATATTTCTTTCACACATTCAAATATCAAGATAATTACAAGTAGAATTTTCTCATTATTATCTTGATTTAAAAAACAAAAGTATTGGAATCACACTTTGTCCATAAGAATCTATTATTATCCTCTTTAGTCCCATTGACTTGTCTTGGTCTCTAGCGGAGATAAAATATCTAAATTAAAATTAAAAACTATGGAATTCAAGTCAGCCAACGCGGAAAGACGCGGAAGAAGTGGAGAGGAATGGGCGGCCGGGCGGACGAAGTGGCTGAGATGAAGGTGGGGGAAGCCTAATATTAGTGTATATATACAGACCCTGCCCCTTGCCTACCTCTTCAACCTCGGACTGAATTAGTTGCTCTGAGGTGGATACAGTTTGCTTTTGCAAGAGGAAGAAGATGGCAGGCCCGGCTCCCACTCCTCTGCTCAAGGATGAGCTGGATATAGTGATACCGACGATAAGGAACTTGGATTTTCTGGAGATGTGGAGGCCTTTTTTCGAGCAATACCATTTGATCATAGTGCAGGACGGGGACCCAACCAAAGTCATCAATGTCCCCAAGGGCTTCGATTACGAGCTCTACAACCGGAACGACATCAACAGGATCCTTGGCCCCAAGGCTTCCTGCATCTCCTTCAAGGACAGCGCTTGCCGTTGCTTTGGTTACATGGTCTCTAAGAAGAAGTACATTTACACCATCGATGATGATTGCTTTGTAAGTTTTTCCCCCGATCTCCCCTTTTTAGCTATGGATCCGGTCGATCCCTTTGTTTTTTCTTTTTCTTTTTTCATCAGGCGGCCTCTGTTTTGCAGGTTGCTAAAGATCCGTCGGGGAAGGACATAAATGCACTGGAACAGCACATAAAAAACTTGCTCTGCCCCTCAACGCCGTTTTTCTTCAATACCCTGTACGATCCATACAGGGAGGGAGCGGATTTTGTTCGCGGATACCCATTCAGTCTGCGCCATGGGACACCGACTGCTGTCTCTCATGGCCTCTGGCTTAACATACCTGACTACGATGCCCCCACTCAGCTCGTCAAGCCCCGGGAGCGTAATACAAGGTATGTTTCGTCATGCAAATTTCTTTTCTTTAAATGATCCGATTGTTCAATTCCCCACCAACATTGGCAACTCTTTTCAATTGATCCGCAGTCAGGTCACTAATCATTAATGTTAGTGAGGTTTTCACAGTCCATTAGATTGAATGAGAAGGGCTCGTGGAAAAATATTGTGTATTTTTGTTTGTGTTAATTTGAGATCATTCTCTTTGAAGCATAATCCTGAACCCTCATCTGGATATGTGATCCTCGGTGTTAATGTGAACAAAATTGTGATTTTTTTTCAAAAGTCACAGAGATCCCGATCCAAAATGCTGATGCAATCAAAACTATGATTATTTCCTAGTCGAATAGATCCTGGTGATGGGTCACCAGTATAATCTGAAATATCGATGCAAACAAGATTGGACCTTTTCCTAACCCAGATCTGTATTTCTTGTTCATCATCAATACTAGGGTCACCTTGATGTTATCATATGAGTACTGAAAGTATAGATCCCTTCGTTATGCCATTGACTGTTCTTTCATTCATTTCTTTTCGTTTACAGGTATTAAACGTGTAATCAATTTTGTTCCTCTGTAGGTTTGTCGATGCGGTTCTTACAATTCCAAAGGGTACATTGTTCCCTATGTGTGGGATGAATTTGGCCTTCGATCGCGAGTTGATTGGCCCTGCAATGTATTTTGGTCTTATGGGCGATGGTCAGCCCATTGGTCGCTACGATGACATGTGGGCAGGCTGGTGTATTAAGGTTTCACACTTAACCTTCTCTGTAGGCTTGAATTATTTGCTTTCTACCAATTTTTGGACATGCTTGTTTCCTCTTTTTCCTTTTGTTTGTGATTTTGTGGCTTAAAAACTTACGGTTGGTTGCAGGTGATATGCGACCATTTGGGTTTGGGGGTGAAGACAGGATTGCCATACATTTGGCACAGTAAGGCGAGTAACCCATTTGTCAATTTGAGGAAAGAGTACAAGGGAATATTTTGGCAAGAGGAGATAATTCCTTTTTTCCAATCAGCTACCCTTCCCAAAGAATGTACAACTGTGCAGCAATGCTATATTGAGCTATCAAAGCAAGTCAAAGATAAGCTTGCAAAAGTTGATCCATATTTTCAGAAGCTAGGAGATGCAATGGTCACATGGATTGAGGCTTGGGATGAGCTTAACCCTCCTGAAAAGGTGGAAAACGGAGTTACCAATGGTCCAGCTAGCTCATCTAAGTAGGAAGGAATGGGCCTGCAAGTTTTAATGGAGGCCATTGTTTTGTTGAGAAGTGCGATGAGATGATCACATTTTTTTTCAGTTCTTTGGTTGTAGTTAGATTTCTTCAATTTAGTAAAATAGAGCGTAGTTTTGACAATGCTAGGCTCATTGAATGCCAGATTTCCAATTTTTATGAAGGTCCATGCATTGGATGCTTTGATATGTTTTTCTTGTTGAGATTATATTAGTTCATTTCTTTTTGGTTACATCAGTAGTATTTTAGTGCTTGGATCTTGCATAAATGCCCGTAAATGAGTTTGAATGCTTGCAATTAAAAAGCACATCCACCTCCATTCAAATTACAGCAAGAGTTGGTGTTTTAATGCGTACTCCTATAAACAGATGGTAGATCAGTAAATGAATGTTGAGGTGGGAGTAGTTATACTATGTACTTGTATAAACATATGGTACATCAGCAAATAAATGTTGAACTGACAGTTATACTACGTACTTGTACTTGTATGAATAGAGGGTAGATCAGGAAATAAATGTTGAACTAGCAGTAGGTTTTAGAGCCATTGCAAGGTGCAACGGTGAAGCAGCTTCAGTGTCTGGTAACTTCATGTTCAAGTTTGTTTATTTGGTAGTTTTATCCGTTTGAGTTAAATTCAATTAATTGGCCCCTGACTTTGAGAATGGAGAGGGCAGAACACTTCGAGTAATTTATGGTTTCAAAATTTGAAGCTGCACCATAAAGTTATGGGAATAGAATTTTGGGAGAACAATAAAAAGTTACGCAAAGTAAAGCAAATACAAAGTAAAGCAAAGACTTGGATCGTCAGGTTTTGCATATCTTCCCCCAACGAATTTCCTTTACACAGCTAAATCCTTAAACCAATCTATCCATATTTTACTCCAATTGCTCTCTGTTCCTGCTGCAGCTACTTTTGTGAAGGGTGGTTTGTTACCTCAATTAATTTGTCTATTAATATCTGTTTCCTAAAACTCCTCAATCTGGTAAAATGCTGAACTGCATGTAATGCAACATGTAACTTATTTGGTAATTTTCCTTCTAATTTTTTGTGATCTCTGGCATCGATGGAAACATGCATTAGGTTGTTTTAATATCACTAAGATATTTTGCTAAATATGGCATTGGAAAGTGAAGCTATTTGTTATCTAGATGAAAGCTTAATGTCATGAGCTGGATGTGCGTTTTTATCTACATGAACTCGTACAATCAAAGTTTATTATATAAATTATAGGATATCTTATAGTTTTTTTAAGGTAAAGGCTAAATTAAATGCATTGTTTTTTATTAGAAGATAAATAGATTTTATTGGGGTATCTAAAACTCATTTACAACAAAATGTTTGGCAGAATAACAGCTGACCAAAACAAAACAGTAAACAACATATAAGTTAAACGAATAGCTACCAAACCAATTAATAACACATCTTCAGCCAAGCAGCTTTGAAAATCTACTACTCCAACTTAAATTATAGCTTTACCACTTCCTTGCAATCTGGACACCCTTAAACAGCAGAATGGGATTCCGAAACAGTTATTTCCCAAAATTTTTAGTCTAGAATGTAGATAGGTGGGACCTTAGCCGTCTGTTTGTGGGCTAGCTCGTGTATCAGCATACAGCAGGTGAAGGGTTTTAGGGAATGTGCAACAGCACGTTAATCTGTTGGGGCTGTAAATGAATGCTTAGTGGCGGCCGTTGGGGGAAGCACTGTGAGGAATGACAGAATAGGGCAGTACAATCCACCCATATAATATAAAATCTCGGGAGCTTTTTAAAGCAATCAGAATGCTATGGCCCAGATTCCGGTACAAGATCATACTTGCTAACTCACCCATCTAAATCCAAAATCCATGATGGTGGTTCAAAAGATCTGACAGATGTTACATAATCGATACTTATCTTGTAAAAGAAAGTGGAGATTCGATCAGGGCGAAGCATATCAACCTGAAACCCTAGAGAGGGTGCACACAGTGTATGAATTAAAAAGGCGGAGAATTTGTATTTTTGAAAGGGAGGATATAATATCAAATTATTTGTGAGATTACGATATCTACGTTTTGTTTGTAACAAAATTAAGTGAAAAGTAAGAGGTATTTTCTACAGTGGACCTTTCTTGTAAGATCTTGTTTGATCTTGTCTGTAAGATCAAATTCTATGTGAGATTGGGACCTTTTCTTTTGGGAAGGTCCAGTGCTTCACCTCTGTGAGCATCACCTAGATGCAATGAGTGTTAAGTGGACCATTCATTATCATGAGAGATGGGGTCTTGTGAACCACTACTCATGAAACATGGGTCAATGAGTTTGACTTGTAAAACTACATGATTGAAATCTGATAACAATATCTCAACAAAATGAAGTGTTTCGTACATGAAATAAGAAACAGTATTATATACAATAAATTATCTGTAAACACAAAATCAGATCACTCAATAGTATGAACTATAAAAAAAATCAAGTCCATTTCCAAAAATCAATCAAACAACTCCTTCCAAGACAGTGCGTTCAGCCCTATGAAATCAGAGGCAAGGGCAGGCAAAACACTAGTTAGTCAATTAATTGACCCTTTCAAATTCAGTGTATGAATCAGAGATGAAGGCAGGCAAAAACACTAGTGATTCAAATTTATTTGACAAATTCAAAGGCAGTACGGTGAAGAGGTCACAATGGAGATAATTGTGATGAGAAATTGCGAGGAAAGGAAGTCTGAGCCGGCACGTCAGTGGAGATGAAAGTAGGCAAATGTTGGCCAGATTGATGACAACAGGTGGCAAATATACGAGCAGTCAATTTAATCTACAACTAAGTATTTTGACACAAGCACTTCCTAGATATTACGTACGTTGTAGAGATTGGTATAAGATTATAAATGAATTTGTTTAATTGGGTGATTGGTTGAATTTTAAGAGGAAGGTTGTTTTTAGTATTGTAGTAATAGTATTTGTTGAATATATTAATTTAATGGAAGGTTAGATAATAGTTTGAAATCAATAGATTTTCTATGTATCATAATTTTTTGGATTAATGAAAAATTATATAATATTTTATATTAATCTTAAAATTAATTGTAATTGTTAATGTCAAGTATAGATTAATATTAAACAAAGCAAAAATATAAATTATATATATGTAAAATTTGCAAGATTCAACAATTCAACAATTTTAGAGGCGAGTGTTCATTTTGTTAATTTTTATCTATGTAAAGTTTGCAAGACTCAACAATTCAATAATTTTACGATAAGTGATTAGTTTGTTAATTTTAATTAAATAAAATGCAACTATATTTTATTAAGATTGCAAAACTAAAATAAATAAAACTTTTAAAGTTCGATGAAATAACTTCAATTAATAACTCTTAAGCAAATAAAAATAAAATGATTTTAAAGTAAAATCAATGCAATTTCATCATTACGAAATTGAAATTATTATATCAAAAGAAATGATTGACCACTTACAATTCTTATGATGAATTGCAATTTAAAACCATGCCTAACATTTTAGGAGATAGTCTTAATGTGGTTTTGAGAAAAAAGCCTTGAAGGCGACTTGGTGGAAAGGTGCTTCTCAGCAACATTATACGGTTGAGAAGAAAATTGAGCAACCTAGGAGTTTCTCTGAGGTGGTTGCTTCAGATTCACAGGGCCTTGGGATTTCCTCTCCGGATGTCTCTATTGGTGGGGTAGCTGACGCCATGCAAGACTACAATGTTAATACCCCTATTGTGAATGAGTTTGGTCCTATGGCTGCCACTTCTGATGATAGTGCTCCAACTATCATTTCGGGTGGCTCTCTTGATTTGGCCACGCTTGTAGAGAGGATTACAGATCATATCTTTAAGGATGTGGTGCTGGTTGTTTTCTTCAAGATAATAGTGTGCTGGCTTGGCTCAATAATGCAGCGCAAGTGGAAGAGGGTTGGATAACGGTAAAAAGCAAGAAAGATAAGTCCTCTAAGCCTCCTTTTGACATGACTCTCCGCTCCCACAAGAGTAATTCTAAATGCAAATCCTGATGGTTCTTGTTTGGGGGTTGGTTTTTGGCTGGCTACTGGCTGTTTTGCAACTTTGTAGCTGGTCGTGGTTCTTTGGCTTTGGTAGCCTTTTTTTTTATCCTTGGTTGTCTGTGCTTTCTTGTCCTTTTGTTTTGACAACCTTCTGGTTGGGGGTTCCAGATTTATTGAAAATCTGTTTGTAAAGGGTTTCGGGGTCTCTTCAAAACTTGTTTTTACTCTAATCAAAAACATTTTAGGAGATAGTTGCATGTCAATTGGAAATGAAATGGTAGCACTAAATTATAAGAGATGTTTTAGATCCTAAAATTAAATTTAATGAATCATTAAGATCTAAAAAATGATTAGTATTTGATGGAGATATATCTTTGCATTGAAAATGCTTAGTATTATTGATTGACATAGACATGTAAGAAAAAAATATCTAAGTATTTGATGGAGATATATCTTTGCATTTAAGATGCTTACATAGACATGTAAGACAAAAATTAACTAATTGCTTAAAAAACATGCACAAGGAATGGTGAAGATTGATTCTAATGCATAAGAGCGAATATACACCCTTCGTACATAAGAAATTTGAACATATTAACTTTAGCTAAAGTATTTGATGGAGATATATCTTTGCATTTAAGATGCTTGATATTATTGACTGACATAGACATGTAAGAGAAAAATTAACTAATTACTTAAAAAACATGTGTAAGGAATGGTGAAGATTGATTCTAATGCAAAAGAGCAAATATACACCTTTTGTACATAAGAAATTTGAACAAATTAACTTTAGCTAAAGTATTTGATGGAAATATATCTTTGCATTAGAGATGCTTGGTATTATTGATTGACATAGACATGTAAGACAAAAATTAACTAAATTGCTTAAGAAACATGTGCAAGGAATGGTGAAAATTGATTCTAATGTGTAAAAGAAAATATACACCCTTTATACATGATAAATTTGGACAACTTTAACTTTATCTAAAGTATTTGATGGAGATATATCTTTGCATTTAAAATGCTTGATATTATTGATTGACATAGACATGTAAGACACAAATTACCTAAATTGCTTACAAAACATGTGCAAGGAATGACAACAATCGATTTCAATGTGTAAGAGCGAATATATACCTTTTGTACATGAGAATCTTGGACAACTTAACTTTAGCCCCATTAAAATCCCATCTAAAACAATACCCTAAAATATCAAATAAAGGAAAGAGAGGTTTCAATAGCCTCAACAAATTGGAATATATACCTTCTGTACATGAGAATCTTGAACAACTTAACTTTAGCACACGAAATTGTCTATGACAAACCATAAAAATGGGAAGCATAGGTTTCAATAGCCTCAACAAATTGGTTACAAGGAACAAGAAACAAATGTTGCATGCTTTTTTCCAATTTCAAGATGAAATTTTCTCCTCTTAAAATCAAATGTATTTTCTCAAAAAAGAAATATAGTTGAAATCATTTCTCAAGATTTTTAAATGTCAAAGAAAACATTTCATAACTAGGTCAAACATATTCTTACAAGGGACTCTACTAAAATCTCTATGAAGCATATCTCATTAATATCCAAAATTTGTTCTTGAATACAAAAAAATTAAGATCACTAAACCAAATTCTTTTAGAAAAATTATATCAAAAGAGAACAATTAATTTATTGAGCACAACTCAAGAAATGAAGACAATGAATATTTATTTAATATCTACTTGAACTAATACTATTATTGCTCAACAAAGAAATATTTTAAAATGCTAGCAAAGAATTGATTAAGTCCGATACTATTCTCACTTTGAATAAATAGATAAAAAATATTTCAAAAATGAAAGGTATATAAACAACTGAAAATATTATTAAAATGAGTTAAATATTTTAATAAACACAAGTGATAAGAATGCGAATCTCTTGAATATAGATGAAAATATCAAAATGGGCATTTTTTTAGAAAGGTGTATAGGTGAGGAATTAATATCTAGCCAATCCAACTAGTTGAGAATATTAGCATAGGAAGTTTTCCTCAAATAAACTTTGAATTTCTAAAGGCCTTTGAACATCAGGTGGTTTTGATTTTTAAAGTGGTAAATGCTAACAATTTGCTTACCATAGTCTATTTAAAATTTTCATGGCCACGACTTGTTCTTTTATGAAAGCAACATATAGTATAATTTGTAAGATCAAAGTTCATAAATACTATTTGAGCATTCTTTGTTTAAGGAAGAGAGTGCAAATGCTAACATAAGAAGCAAACAAGAAGAAAACAGAGACGAGGTCATGATTTTTTGGGTATTATATTGTAGATACTTAAAATTGTCTTAGTCCATGAATTAACATTTTAACACTAATTTTTCGTCTTTATCTAATGATTAAATAATGTTCAAATTATTTAATTATTAAATAAAATCATATATCCACTATTAATTAAACAACTTTATGTTATTTAATTAATTCATTTCAATTAATCTTCTTAATTAAATAAATAAATCTTATTTATTTAATTATATCTTTAATTCAATTAATTTTCTTAATTATTTAATTATATCTTTAATTCAATTAATCTTCTTGATTAGTTAAATAAATCATATTTATTTAATTATATCTTTAATTAACATTCACCCACTCTTCTTAAGTTAAGTAATTACTTTAATTATTTAATTATCCCTCTTCTCTCAACATTGTCTATTCATCATGAATAAATAAAACATTTTATTTATTTATCTAATTTCCACTTACACATTCCTCAAATAATTAATTATTATCCTCTCATGCAAAAAGTTAACTTATTCTTCTAATATTAAATAATTATTTTTAATTATTTAATTGACCTTTTTCATCATGCATAAATGAAATAATCATCTTTAATTATTTAATTATCCTAATTCCCTTCAAAATATCTTGACTTAACTTATCTGAAACATCATCCATTAGTAAATAAACTTCTATTTATTAATCAATCTTATCTTTGCACATTCCTCAATTAATTAATTATTTTAAATTAATTATTATTTCTTCAATCATGCAAAAATCAAACTCATCTTCTATCTCAAACTTATCTTGCACGTTCCTCCAATAATTAATTATATCATGCATCGTTTCCTCAAAACTTAATTGGCACTCTCTCCCAGTCAACTGATATTGACTAACCACTCTTCTAATCAATCAATTCTCTTAACTCCCACTCACTCCAAGTCTTTTGATCGATCAATTGACTTAACTCTTCAATCAATATCTCATGCAACCAGTTAACTAGAATCCTGCAGCCAGTTGCAGTTAGTTAACTAGGCAATCAATTTCTCTCATTCATTCTTAGCCTTTGATCTTGAATCAACACCTCATAATCTAGGCCGTTGATTCAATTTCCTAAAATCTATAAAATAACCCTCATCCCTCTCAATTCATCTGGAGAATTTGGAGAAAGGTCATGTCAGATTTGACTATTGAAGCAAATTAAGCAAACATATACTTGCATTTGTAGATAATTGTTGTTATCATGCTTTTGCAATCGTGGAGGCTTTGTGTTGAATCAAACAATCCAACATCCTTATTCAACACAAATACACTTAACCATGGGATGGTATGATTGTAGCTTTTGAATTCATTTGTGTTTCATTTGTTTATGTTAACCTCGCTTGTTTGAATTCTTAAATCTTTGCAGTTACATTTCATGGGTAAGTGGGTCTTGTTATTTGGTTTTGAATTGATTTGAATTCATTTCATTATTACTAAATTCTATGATCCATATTTCCCTCTTACACATATACTATCAAAAGGGGTAAATTGTAAAGAAAAACTTGAATATATTGAATGCGTTTTACGAATAGAGCTAAGGTGACATGGAATGTAGATTTTAATGGGTTTGGATAAATATATTTATGGTGATGGACACAGTAAGGCTAGGGTCTAATGGAGGGGGGCTTTGAGATTTATTTAGGAATATTTAGTAGTGTTGTTGAGAATTATTTAGTTTTAATACATAGAGAACAATAAATAAATAAATAAATCTAATATTGGCTTAGTGTAATAGTTTAAATGTGGTATTGTTATTCAAGGAAAAATTCCAATTAATCCTTTAACACATTTTGTAATGGGATTCCCTACACGTTGAAAATAGATCATGAAGTCCCCCATGGGACCCCAACCTAGTTGAGAAAATAAGTACTAGCATTTAAGGATAAACCAAAATTAATGTGTAGTTTGTTTTGTAGTATCTAGGAAGTTAAGGCTCATCCCCAATTGTTAAAATGGATGAAATGCTAGGGAGTAAGCAGAGCTATTGAAGTTTAGCATTTTTGGAATTTTATGGAGTGTTCATGTGTGACTTTTTTCTATTCACACCATGTCTATGTGGGCTTCTCTTGGAAATATAATTTTTTTGGAGATAACCTACATAGAGTTCATGGCATATCTTACTATAACCATTTCAAAATCTACAACTTATCACACGTTTGTGACCCCCCTTTCTACTCATTGCCATTAGCTCCATGTTGCATCATTCCCATATAAATTTCCCTAAAAGCTACTGCGACCTTTTTAATTGCCCACCATTTCGAAAAATCAATCGAAAACATATTTAAAAAAAAAAAACTAAGTTACTCTCATGATTTAAAAAAATCCATCTTTAATGTCTTAATTTTTTTGACCAATCATATTGACAAAAAATCATTTCAAAAATTTATAAAATTAAAAATTTGTAAAAAATTTATTAATAACCAATTAAGAAATATTGGTTGTAATAATATTATTGTTAAATACTAATAATAATTAATCATACGTGTTAGGTTTTAGTTTTTATTTGTATAATTTGGAATTCTTCTTTTCATTTAGGAAAAGTTGGCATGCATGAAGATGCGTCAAATAATAAAATAAAGTTCTCTCATTTGACCCTCATAAAGTATGGATTTTCAAATGAGTTATAGACTTGGTATATGTTGATTTAAATGGTGTGAAAAAGACACTCATTATGTTTAAAGTAAAGTATTTCTTGTTGGTTAATGACATTCTTAAGAAAATTCAATTAAGACTTTGAAATTTGATAATGGAAGTGATTTACAAATAATAATTTAGAAATTTTGTAAAAATGGTATTGTTGTGGTCTCCACAACATGTTCCTATTCCTTTGAAACTGGAGACTTTTGTTTTTGTTTTTCTTTCAATTTTGAATTCAAATCTTGTATGTTTCATATTTTAGAAGTTACTTGAAGGTCTTTTTTGATTCTTAAGTCATTTGGTCTTGGTATCATGGTGGTTTATATCATGGGCTAAGTGGACAGGAAAATTTGTCAAAATTATCAAATTATACTATTTAAATGTTATTGGTGTCAATTAGAAATGTAAACGTTAGGTTATATATATTTTTTAAATTTTTGAATCAAAATTTTATCTAAGAAAGAATTATTATTTTTTCTATTTTTTTTATAATTTTTTTTGCAATTTTGCAGTCATATGGAATTGCCTCAAAACTACTTCCCCACCCTGTATAAAATGGCAAATTTTTTGGTTTGTCATATAATCTACCTAAAATCTCCAATTCCTTGATTTTAGGTTTGTCACTTGTAAGCTATTTGGTATGGTTATAAAATTTCCTGAAATCTTCAATCCCAGTTTGCATAAGCTAACATATTTTTTGGTTTGGCATGTAACTTTACAAAATTACCTAAAATCTCTAATTCCTTGATCTACATAAACTAGTAGCCTTGTAGTCTTATTGTAGACACTTAAAATCATCTTGATCGATAACACGCATCTGAATTTGATTACTAACACCATTTTCATCCTAATCACCCCTTTTGACTATTTAATTAAATGATCATAATTGTTTAATTAAATTCAACATTTTCTTCTATTAATCAAATAATCAATTTTATTAGGTTAATTCGACCTTTCCATACTAATTTTCATCCTATTTGATTAAATAATGCAAATTATTTAATTAAATTTCCTAAGTCCTCTCAATTGATTAAATAATTTGAATTATTTAATTAAATGTCCTTAATTCCCTCTTTTTAATTAAATGAGCTAATTGTTTAATTAAATCTTTTAATTCCTCCTTGCACAATTAAATAATATTCTAATTATTTAATTGACTAATTTCTTTCATCCCTCCAATTAATCCCACTTGCAAAGCAATATTTCATGAGAATATTCTTCCATTTCAAATTCAAACAATTTCTCTCTTAAATGGAAATATCTTGCACATTCCTCCTAAATTTTAGGATTTGTGTTTCCTTTAATCAATTTCAACCATTGATTAAATTCATCAATCCATGTCAACTTTCAATCTCCTCCATGGATTGAATCCTTGATCCATACCAATTCCTCTCCTCAATTTGCATCATTGGTTAAGAAAATTGATTTCAGCCATTGATTCACTTAATTTTCCAATAAATAGCCTTCATTTCTTGAGCAATTCATCCAAATTCATTGAGAGCATATGCATTATAGTCAATTTCATAGCAATTTGCATGAATATTTAATCTATTTTCATCCATTTTAGCTAATCTTTGCATCAATTTCTATTAATTGCATCCATCTTCAAGCTTGTTTCAATCAAGGGATTGAAAAAGGGCTAACATTCCACATCAATTCAACACCAATCCCCCAATAAGATGAGGTTTGATGTGTTAATTAGGTTTCCTTTAAGCATTTCTTTGACATTTGATGTTTAATGGCTTCATAGTTTAATAGTTTCAAGAATTTCATTGGGAGCATGGCTTAATTAGTTAAATCTTGGTTTAATTGCATAATTAAATCATGTTTAGCTTAGTTCATGATCATGTTCACACTTACAAAGCCACCTTGGATATTTAATTCCTTACTGCACCTAAACTAGTGGATTCTTTTGGCTTACTAGTCCTACAAAGTTGCCTAAATTATCCGATTCCATGCTCTACATAAATTGGTAGACCTTTTAGCCTAGCCAATATATCTACAAGGTTGCCTAAAAGCTCCAGTTCTTTGCTATTTATAAATTGGATTTTTTTGGTTCGACTTGCAATCATGTAAGGCTACCTAAAATATTTGATTCCCTACTTTGCATAAATTGATGGACCTTTTGTCTTAGCTTGTATTCCTATAATGATGCCTAAAACATTTGATTCTCTACTCAAGTTAAAAATCAACAAATTTTTTGGCCTAGTATGCAATCTTACAACTTTGTCTAGAAAATAAATGATTTTCTACTTTGCATGAGTAGATATAATTTTTGGCCTTCCATACAAACTTTTTGATCTAGCTTGTAGTAATCTCTCAAAGTCCCAACTCATTGAGTCTATCAAACCTTTTAAATTATCCTATAACATCGTCAACTTGCACTTGAGCTCCAAAATTTTGCTAATAATTCTAAGCAATACAAAATAACATCAAACTTCTAAAATCATAATGGTTGAAATGCATTTAATGCTCACACATGCAAGAAGATTATAAAACCTCAGGACATTTCATTTCTCCTCACTCCTTTTTCTATTGTATTTTTCTATCATTTATCTCTTTCCACGTACCTTCACCTCTTACAAATTCATTCCCACTCCCATTCAATGAAATCTTCATACTTGATGTAAAGAGTTGAAATTATTGAGGTTTTCAGCATGGTTGCATTTAGAGTTTTTTGGCTCTTCATCTCATTTCGGCTATGTAAATCATGTATTAAGTAGGAAAAGAAAGGTTCCCAAACCTTAACAAAAAGAACCCAGAGGCTAAACAAAATGGGCACACACTAGTGAAGAATACTAGTTTAACAACACTAGAACAACGAAGTCAAAAAAATAGAGATAAAAAAAATTAGATAAAAAAATAAAGGCCTTAAGGGATGTGAGAAATTTCCCCTCCCTCAGAGAGAAACTTGATGAGATCATCCTTGCCCATAGAAGAGATGGAGGTACCCTACTTGTTACACTTCTTGACTTTTAGCAAATATAAGGTGGTGACAAGCCTATCCATTAGTAGAGATATAAATCCTATCATTTTGTTCCTATTACCCTTCATTCCATCCATTCTTTTCCTCATGTTGTCAACTTGGCTAGCAATGTCTTCACAAAGAGAACATTTAATTTGTTTATCCTCTCAAGTAGGCATATGGAGACTTTTTGCATTGAAATCTTGGGGTTGTTTTTGATTAAGGAAAAAATAGGTTTTGAAGGGACCCGAAACCCTTTACAAATAGATTTTGAATGGATTTGGAACCCTCAACCAGAAAGTTGTCCTAACATAAGGACCATGAAAGCACAGACAACCAAGGATAAAAAAGGCAACCAAATCCAGAGAACATGGGTTTTTTCAAAAATAGGCTCTCACAACCAAAATAAAAGCTGCAAGAAGAACATCCTACAACCAACCAAAAACCAGCCCCAAACCAAAAACCATCAAGATTTACATTTTGAGATACTCTTGTGGGAGCAGAGAGTCATGTCAAAAGAAGGCTTAGAGAACTTATTTTTCTTGTCCTTTACAAAAATCTAGCCCTCTTCCACTTGCATTGCCTTATCATGCCAAGCTAGCACACCATTATCTTGAAATCTTGGGGTTGTTAGTAATGGGGAACTTGGGGCTATCCTTATAACCAGTCTCCTTGTAACTCTCCACATCCTTAGAGTTGATGATACAAGAATTCATCTCCTTAAAGTATCTACTCCTTGCCCATTTCATCAGGGGAGTATGCTTTGGGGCAGTATCTTCCAAACTCACACTACCTTTATCCTTCTCCAAATCAAATTGATCACTTGACAAATCAATCTCCTACAATTTTGAAGGCTTGTTCGCCAACTTGTTGGATCTTCTAATCACAATCTTGGTGTCATAAGGCTTTTATTGATACAAATTATCATTTTTCCCCCTTTTGTAAATTTAATTGGATTTCCAAAAGCTGACTCTTAGGGAAGTGATCCTTCTCAATTTATTTATTTTTACAAAAATTCTTTGCAACATTCTTGCTCACAGAGGTTTCAATTGTCCTTTTATCCTTTTTCTTCTCAAGGGGAGATGGGGGATGCTTGAGTGACCACAAACCCGCCATTGCTCCAACTTCCCCTTTGTGGGAGGAGCCAAAGGGTTGTTTTGACACCCCAAGGGTCTAAATAGACTCCCCTTTTTTCTAGCTAACCATTCCTTCATGAGGAAACACTTGAATTTTCAAAGCAAGTTTTGGAGAGACAAATTTATCCTTAGCCAAGGGAGTAACATTTTTTGTCTAGTTGCAAAGGGGAATACTTTTAGGCACTATCAATCAAGTAGAAAAAGGGGTTTTTTAGGGCATAAGGTAGATGAATTTGTACAAACAAAATATTAAAACCCTTGGTGAAGAGTTATCACAAGCCTACTAGGGTATTTTTTGTGAAAGTTATTGGCCTCTTCCATAAAGTTCTCAAGCAATATCAACAAGAAAAAGGGGAAAATTAATAGGATCTTATGTCATAGATGGTTGAATAATGAAAAAATGGTAATGAAAAACACATTTAAACCAATCCTCGAAAGTAAAATTTTTTATGAGCATTTGACTAATCTAATCCTAGGATGAAGGAAATTTCTCCTTATTAAATCCATTTTGAAACTTGATGAGGCATTCTCCATCATTTAAAAACCAGTTGTTACTCTCCCCATCCTTGATTTTTATTAGCTTGCAAAATTTTTTCTTGTAAATTTTAAGCACCATAGCAACAACTATGGCTTCTTTAGTGACCTCAAATTCATACCCCCAATTTGAACCACCCTTTGGTTCCAAGACTCTCTGAACTGCATGGAGAGAATTTGGTTGAAACCACTCAAGCATTCCAAATAGGGGGTAATTCCACCTTCTTTGTAAATGTGCAATAGAGTTTTATCATTTTTTATTTCTTTGCAAGAAACAGGTTCTATTCTACATCTTTCCCACCTATCCTCAGAATGCAAGAAACACAAAGATAACATCCAAAAAAAAGAAGTGGTGGAGCATTAGGGAAAGAAGCTAATGAACATAAGAGAGATGCCACCTTCATCATTAATGAGCCATAAAGAGAGAAAATCACATAAAAATATTGTGAGATTTTTGAAATCCCCTCACATAACGAAACCCAACCCGAGTTTCGTACAAAGATCATTATTATTATGAGTTATCCTAGTGTACCTAAGGGCCACATCATTCTTCTTTCCCCTATAGGACTGCCAATTGCCGATTACAATCCTCAAATAAAAATTAATGTGAATTAGAGCTCTAATATTTTTGTCATGCCTTCCATATGTTTGTTGATTAATAATAATAATCACCAAGATGCAATAGGTTTTCTAAGGATTATTCAATAGATTAAAGAAACATTAATCCCCTTCAACTCTAAAAACATATCAAACTTTATCATTTCGAATTAGAGGGGAAATAGACTTAGGGAGATCAATACGTTAGAATATTACATCTTTAGTATATAGGTAAGTTTACATAATAAAACAAATTAACATATAAATTTTAATTTAAATAAATAATAGTTAGCTAATTGTTAGTAAATAAATAAATCAATAGTTAGTGATTCTAATAAATATGTTGGTTTAGGTTGGTTTGATATGGGAAATGAAAAGTTTGTGAAGTATTTTGTATTGCAATGAAGATCATCCAATTCAAATCAAAATAATTCTATTATACAACATTTTATAATGGTGTAACAATGATGTAAAAATTTGTGTGCTTGTTCTACCATTTTTAACATGATATCAAAGCGTCTTTGAGTTCTATACCTATGAATTGATGAAGAAATGTGATCATAAATAAAGATAGGTATTCAATTAAATTTTATAATTAATTTGTCCTCATTAAAGTGTAATGACCTTTCAACTTCAAATTATAATGGAGATATGAAAGGTGACTTTTCAGCTTCCATGTAAATGTTAAATAGGCTCAATTCAAAGCCAATAGACAGGGTGGTAAGCATACATCTCTTTGGATGAGTTTGTCAAGTTGCAACATACACCTTGTTTGAAGAGTTTGTCAAATTATACCAGCTCTCTAAAATGGAGTGCATTGGACATACAACTCTATCAAAAGATTGTCCAATTATATGGATCTAGGACATACATCTCCTCCATGAGCTAGCCCAAAATGGGGCACACAACTCTCCTACGAGATTTTCTAAATTGTACGGATCTAGGACATACATCTTATTCACGAGCTTGCCCAAGTTTTGTAATATCTTTCACATTTTGAATGAAATGATGCTTTTTCATGTTTTTCACTTTGTCTATTGCAATTTACAATACTCCCAACACTTCATTGAGTATTGGCCCTCGAATTCACAAAAAATATTTGGATCAAAATGTGTGCCTATAAAATGATGGCATGACACTTTGTAGAAGGTGATTAGAATATTGAGATTTTTTTTCCACACCATTCTTCAAAATAAGATGAATATTGTAGTAGAGTAGTTATAATGTTTGTAGAGGTGTTGACACTGGTTGTGTTTGTTGCTATATTTTTTTTGAGGTTCTATGGATGTTTCTAGAGGGTGGTGGGTTTTTGCTATTATCATTATCATTAGAGATGACATTTCCTTAGGTATGTGAGGAAGGTCAAGGTTTTTCTATTAGTTGTTAGCCAAAACTAATAATCTTATATTATAGGCAATGAATAATATGGTGTATATCCACATGCCCTAACAATTGAATTTTTTATTGTTCTCTTCTGCATCGACATCCCACAGGATATGGTAATAGGAATCCACAACTCTTGAGATAGTGATGATATAAAGTGATACATATTTTATGGCTTCCAACATCATGTGTTCTTTTTGGTGGAAAAAAAGTGCGACAAATGCATGATTAGTTATTTTTTCTCCCTATGAAAACTACGGTATGTTTGAGATATGTGATACACAAATCTTTTAATTTAATTATTTTCAATAAAGGTGAGGAGTGTAGTTTAAATAAATAGATTTTTTTTTCCTGAGGGTTAAGGTTTTTAGAGCCTTTGTAATATATGTTGTCTTTTTTTTTCTTGTTATCATGTTGGCTTGTGTATTCATGACCCTTGTATGTTATTATGTTGTTTGAGTTAGTCCTGGTCCCTATTGTTCCCTATTTTTGGTCTACTCTTGGAGATATGGATTCTCACTGTGCGTGCAAGAGACAAATATCCACAAGTGGAGCTAATGTTGGGACCCCATTTTGTGTTGTTTTATCTAATGGTCTACTCTTTTCCTTTTGTTTTCCTCCATTTCATTTCCCATCATTTATAACCAATATGTGAAAATCTATATGGGTTTGTTATGTTTAGGATATGCTTTTAAGTCTTGGCATTCATTCCCTTGTTCAAGCCTAAGAACCCAAGTTGAGAAAACAAAAAATCTATCTAAATGTGAAGGTTCGATAATGTTACTTTCTTGTACAACACTCAAATGGGCATCTCATTTCAAGTTTGAAGGAAATTGGGTAAAAATTGGAGTTGTGGAAAATCAGATTTTTCTCCTTTTTAGGAACAAATAAGAGGTTTTGAGTGTTCCAAGAACCTCAGGAACCCCCGACAAGTTCTCATTCCTAGTGGACATGCCAACAAGTCTTTTTGTAAAGTTCTTAATGAATTGGGATAGTTCCTAATGTGGTTGGAATCACTAAAAAATGAAAGAAAGGAAGTTTCAAGTTCAAATTAGAGCTTTCTAAAGGTTCTAGAACCCTGGTTTGCCTTCAAAAAATTTCTCAATACCACCCTAAGTGTCAATAGTTCTTGATGGAGTAGGAGCCCTCAACAAGTAAAAACTGAGAAAGAATGCCCAAGTTGTCAAAGGTTTATCTTGAAGAATGGCTAAATGGATAAGCCTAGAAGAGGTTGAAGCTTTGGCCCTACTTAGGAACAAGTCAAAGTACCAGGTGTTATAGGAACCTTGGGAACCTCAAACGAGTTCTTGTTCCTAGTGAATGCTTTGATGGGTTTCAAATCTCTTTTGGTGGTCTTAGTGAGTTAATAATTTTTTTTATTAGTTCATAGATCTATAGGAATTTTTGCTAATGAGAGGGTTTTAAGGTCTAAGGGAACATTTAGCCTTTGTGGAAATTTTAAGCTTTGTTGGATGTTGCAGAAGTTTCAAGGTCAACATGTGATATGTCTACATCCCTACATAGAGTGCCATTTTTCCAATGGAACCATCAGTTAAGTATTTAGTTGGTCGACGTTTTGGGTCATTGGGGCTTTCCTTCCTTGAATACAAAATTAAGTTCCTTTCTTGAAGTCTCCTTGATCCTTGAAGTCCAAATCCTAAAATGCCCTCATGTTCTTCTTGTTGGAATTTTGGGCTGTCAATGACTCCCTTGCTCTTATGCCTTCCCATCTTCTTGTGATGTTATAACTCCCCAATATCCTTTGTTTAAAAGCTTAAGTCTTAAAGATTCAATTTTTGGCATCCCCTTACTTGTCTGCCTATTTTGAGTTTTTTTAATTTCCTGACCCCCAAAGTCTAAGGGTGAACCTACATAAGTGGTGAACACTTTTGTGGAGGAAGGGAAAAGTCATTTTTTCCCTCTACACAAAGTGAAGGTGTTCGACCGAACCAAAGTGTTTGCTCGAACCTTTATATTGGTTCGGTCGAACCATAGGGTTCGACCGAACCATATGTTCACTCGAACCCCATTGACACATGAGCGAAAATATTAAAATAAAGGGGTTCGAGTGAACTAGGGTTCAGTCGAACCCCCTTAATAGGGATTTAAAAAAAAAAAGCTTGTCATTTTCATGACGAACAGAGCTTGACGAATAGTGACAAAGGCGATGAACAGTGCAGTGCGTGTGGTAAACCCAAGAAGAAGCAAGCACAAACATAGCCCACACACACCTTCACCTTCGAGCAACCTCCATCACCCTCCAACGCGTCCTCCCAGGTTGGTTGCACTGTTCCATAGCTAGCATTTTGGAACAAAATTCGTGGAATTTGGCTTTGCATGAATTGCATTTGTTTGAAAGTTTCTAAAGCATTTTCAACAAATCCATTTACATAGTTAAACGATTTTCTAATTGCATTTGCTATTGACTTTAAATGCTTTGATGGGTATCCATACCCTGTTCCAAAACCCCCATTTTTTCCATCATCATCTAATCACCATGTCTTAACCATAATTTTTGATATACCAAAGTTGGTTTTTAATCTAACTTTCTTGTTATACTATATTTTTAATAATTTGAATAATTGATTCCATGTTTTTAATTTGTTTTTGATAAATGAAAATAATTTTGTTTCGATTATTTTGAATAATTGTATTTGATTGGTATAGAATTCAACATAACACCAAGAAAATAATCAAAGACTCAAATATCAAAAGAGTATGAAGTTGAGAATTCAAAGAAAAGATAATAAATGATACAACTTCATGAAACTAAGAAATTGAACTCCATAGATGAAGATATATCATCTTTTCCAATTTAATTAGATCATGAAACATTTATTCAAGGTATGGATTTAAGAAGAATTTGGAGAAAAAAAGGGAAAATGTAAAACTTCATGTAGTTAAGAAATTGAATCACAATACTATAACTCCACTCAAATTGAAATATTTATGTACATATAACATTCATTAATCCAACCAAAAATACAAAGGAAGATAGAAAGACCTTGAAACTTGGTATTATTTTAAACTAGTGATGATCATGCACTTATTCTAGAGAGTTGTGCAAGGTTAATTTTAGATTATATATGGAAGTAGTAGGAGCATCATATTTGGTTAGCATATTACATATAGTCAAATAATTGTGCATCAAAAGTTTAAAATTTACATATATTTTATTGGCTAATTAGGATGCATAAAAAGAGTGGTGTTCAATATATATGGAACTTATTAGGATGCATGAGAATTTAGATGAAATATACTTTAGATCTAGTGCAAAGTTGATAGATGAAACACCAATTATACAATAGTGTTTAACTCTATAATTGGTCTAGGTAATGAAGTAAAGTCTATTTCATAAATTTTTTGGTTGGTTGAAAAATATAGCATAGAAATATGAATATGTTTTCACATTGAAAAAAGTGATTTACATATATCACTTTGATTGATCCAAAAAAATATTTCACTTACTTCACATATCATTTTGATAGATCATGTGTTACACCTATGTATATTGGCCTCTTTGCATATTTTTCTAATCAAGAAGGGCCTCATACAATCCAAAAATAACAATATTTTTTTGTAACTTTGAGCTAAGCCTATAATTGGTGATCTTCTAAAAGAGAAAAAATAATTAGAATTTGGGGTTTTCCTTCAATACCCACAACTTTAATGATATGTTGGCACAATCTTATCCCCTCAAATAAGTCATCTAACTCAACCTCATTATGTGTGGATGGGTGGAGTATCTTAGATACAACTCAAAGGAGATTACCTTTGTCATTTTTTATTATAGAACCAACCCAAATTGGAGTTCAATTACCTTTGCAAGCCCCATCCATATTTATTTATTATATTCCAAAATGAGGTTCCAATCATCTGATTTCCATCATACCCACCTTACTCAAGCAATAGGAGAAACCCAATAGGAGACTGGAACCTAACTAGTTATTTGTCATCCTATTGTCCTAGCTAGTGAACTCAATTGCTCTATGTGAAACCATTCTAAATTTGGTTGAAATATTCTCATAAATGATGATTTCAATTTTATTTTGTAAAGAATTAAATGGGATGTCCCTATCATTAAATATTCATCAATTTATTTCTTTCCATAAATTCTAACTCATCTTAAATGGGCCAGCCTTCCATATTCTATCCCAAGTGGAATTAAATGATAAGCATAAATTCCCAATTGATAAATAGAGATAAGAGATATTGTGAGAGGGAATTAGACCATTCTAACTCACAACAATGCTAATTCTAGAACTTAGAAGAATATGAATAGTTGAGTAATAGGCGATTGGAAGATTATTTAGTAGACATGCATAGTAGAAACCTTAGAGATAGATATGTAAAGACAAATGTGTGACTTGTCTATATCCTATAAGTATTCTCATGTGAAATTTCATCTAAGGAAAATGCACTAGCTTTTGGGAGGCATGATTTCCCCAACACAATCTAGAAAGCCAACCTACGGAATTTAATATTAAATTTTCCATTTGATAACCTGATTTGATTGAATAGTAATGCAATAGTGCCCATAAGAAAACCACAAACAAAGTGGATGGGACACACCAATCAAATAGCCATAAAATCACATGAACAAATTCCATATGCAATTCCAATGGACAAAGAAGGAAAAGAGAGTTAAACAAGGAAGGCATACAATCAATTTTTGTACTCAAGCATAAGCAAGATCTTCTCACAACCTTATCAATCAAATATAGCTTGACCAAAATTTTAAACATCAAATATTGATAATACAAGAATACCATTTATTTATCAAGGCCTCAATAACACAATTTTAATTTGCAAACATATTTTATAGATATTTTGGTAACATCATTACCAAATTTTAAAATTTCCAACAAACACACTTTTTAAAAATTTAATATCAAAAATATAATATCTCCTCAAAATGTTGATTTAATAGATGTTTTTAAATTGTATCCAAATTATATTGAAAGTATCCATGATGAAAGATAAATTATTTAACCTCTTGATCACAATCCTCATTTACAATATATTTAAATTCTCCAAAACACCTACATTTAAATATTAAAAAACGTTAAGCAAAATAAAATTGACATCAACTACAACTTAACATTTATTACAAAAAATATATTGGAAGATTAAGAATCACTACTTAAAATTATATAAATTATATTAGATGCCACCTTAAGAACTATATCATATGTCTCCACAAAGAAATAAAATTAGTAGTGCTTCTCTTGTGACCAATTCACATCTAGAATCTTCACCTCCACTCTTCAAATTGTATTTTACTATCTCATATCTCTTTTTCTCAAACATTTTATTTCCCAGATCATTTTTCTTCCATCATGGGTACATGATATAAACTTTGATAACCCACCGCATTGTAAACGCTTCTCATTTAAACATATTTTTACAAAAACTACAATCATTGTATCTAACACATTAAAATAAATCTAATAAGTCCTTGGATAAATTTGGTATTTTAATTGTACCACACTCTTGTAAAATTTGGTTAGTATACAAAGTATATTTAATATTACATAATAGTTCATGATAGATAAAAACTACATGTCGTATTTACAATATGTATTAGAAATTTTAAGAGGCATACAATAAAAAGGCTTACAAGATTCAAATTCCCTTTGTGATATTTTTAAATGAATATATTTTTCAAGAAATTTTACACAATTTTGTTTGGCTACATTCCAATTAATGTTTAATATGTGGTGTGTGGTCTTGATCACCAATTTTTTATTTTAAAACATCCTTTACATTGAGTGATACTCTAGAGTTAAAGTGCCAAAATCATTCAATTTCATCATTTGTGTTATTAATTAGATTTTTATGAATTCATGGAATCCTACCATTAAAATATCAAGTACCATTTTCAATAGGACTATCTAGTCTTGATCTTATTGCTAGTGCTTTTCACAATATTTTACAATTTATGCTTAAGTAAAGATGAGTTTGCCTCATTAATCAAACCTTTCTTAATTTATTTCTTACTATTGAGGTTTTTATTACTCTACAAGTAGCTCTTTTATCTTTCTACTTACTAGTAATCCTAATAGAATTGAGAGAATTAAAAAATATTTTAATTAGAAAGTTTGATTGCCTAAATATTTAATTTATTTTGTAAAGGTCTTATTTTTCACAACTTTAGTAATTTTACAAAAGTATTCATTGAAAATTTTTGAAGCTCAAAATTGAATGGTTCATGATGATCTCTTTCATTTAAGACTTTATCTTATGTTCTCATCAATTTTAAGTAACCATTTTTGGGTTTCAAAATTATTACAATTTTATTAAGCTCATTTGAAAATTTTGAACATGGGATATCATTCTTATTCGGAAAGGTCCTCTCTCTTCTTAAGTAACTTGGAGATACAATGCATTTCATTTTTTTTATGTGTGTTATCAATTTTATTAATATTATCAACAATTGGATCATATAGTATAATTTTAATATCATGGGGTTCATTTCTACATTATTAAAAAATATTTCTAAATTTGAATTCTTTTTTTTCTATGATGTTACTCTTTTCAATAGGTGTTTCGTAACATTTTGCAACATTTTCCCTTTCATGTTCAACATTTTTATTTTTATTATGGCTAAATAGTTTATATAATATTAAATAATTGTCCTATGTGGTATATAATTTTTTTACTTGTGAAATTCATCCATGTTAAAATCCTTTTGATTTTATGTGGAATGGGAGCCAAATCAAAATTATTCCAATTCCACTATAAGCCACTTGGATAATCCACATGGCTCAAATAATTAAGCATATAACCACCCTAGATATCTTCTATGATATATTTACATTCATATAATTCTAAATAGGTAATTAATCATTTATTTCCATTTTGATAAGACTTTAATTCATGAGCCATCAAGACCTTTGGGAAGACATATAGTGTCCCATTTAATAAGAGGAATACACTTACTTTCATTCGAACCACCCCATAATAATTTATTTATTGTTTTATCTAAATCTTGAGAGATCTTCAAGAGGATCAATAAACATGACATCATATAGATTAGAATGTATTAGATCATAGCTTTAAGCATTAAGATTCTTCCATCCAATTTCAAACGATTATATTTTCATGAAGTAGATTTTTTTTGGGAAGCACTAATGTTGTCCTTCCATAGTTTAGAAATCATATTTCAAGCTTATCATTTGTCTCATTTTCTTCTCTTATTTGTGCCTTCAATAATGACTAAATTTATTTTACATGACCACCAATGTTAAGTAATGATGTTTTCCCTTTACTACTAGTTGTAGGAAATAAATCATAGATGCAACCTTTATCAATGTTTTTTAAATTGTCTTTAATGACACATTTTGTACTAGAGTGCACATGCACACTTGTAAATTTAAATTTTAGAATTGTTTTAGATTATGTTTTTTGTGCAATCTAGTAATGTGAATGTTTTGATTATTAAAAACTATGATAGATGTTGAACATGTTTTTTGTTAATGGTATGGAAATATTATTGATGAGTAGATGAATTATTAGAACTGTTTTAGATTTCTATTCCTTATATCTAGATATATTATTTAAACTAAGGTCTCATTGCTCCTTTAGGTACACATACATACATACATAACATGGATAATGCAGATGTTCCACCTCTAGAATATTTGTTTGCAAATACCACTAATGAGATTAATAAATTGAAAGACTCATTAGTGCCAAGTGAAAACCCAGGGATATATTCTGAACCATGCATGTCAATATTGCATAGTCTTGAAGAACTAAGAGATGAACTTGAGAGGACTAGTGCATTTTCTCCAAATAGAGTAGCTGCTATTCTTTCCCACATACGGGAAGAAGTACATGGTGAGGTTCCCCTTAAACAAATACAAGATAGTGTGACCAAAGAAATGATAAAAACCAATTGTTTTCCATTTTATCGAAGTGCACATAAGGTTAGGGGATACCGGGTCACTAGATGTGTCGATTGTGCTATGGCCTCATTGATCTACCCACGATTTCTCACAACACATGGTCAATACCCAAACAATGACCAGATTCCATTATATTTTTTTCAACAATTGTATGCTGAGGTCCATTTGGGCATCAAAGTCAACTACCTAGACATTCCACCATATGCTGGTCAGGGGTGTGGTAGGATTGCTGACAGACCCACTTATCGTCAAGCAGATAGACCAACCCCAGTGTTTAGGGTATTGGTTGGTGAGAGGTCTCTTGCTCTCACCCCAACTCTAGCCCCCATAGTAGATGAGGTTGTCGTTGCTTCCCAAAAGGAAGCAATTGATACTATAGGTGACATTGCAGCTGCCATCACTAGGATATCTGCTGATCGTGTAGGTCAGTATTTGATGTCTAGACATCCCCGGCCGATTCCATCTTCAACACAGTGGACCACCATGAATCCTTTCACAACAACAAGCATCCCTACTCCCACAGAGCTTGAGGCACTTACAGGAGATATGGCACATAGGACTCTACATTGTTTGGCTGAGGAACTCTTGGAGGCATATGCCTTCATTGCATCAGACTATGGGATTGATATAGAGCATGTTAGAGATCGTTTGGAATGTGGAGGTCGTTCACTTCTAGGATCCCATCACTCTCAACCCAACACTAGTGCACGTCAAGATCCACCATCTGATCATTCGATAGCTGCACAGACTATGGGTTTTACTGAGATGTTGGTTGGTGCCGGTTCGTTATCGTCGATGCCATCTCACCTACATAGTCCTCTCCACTCATCATTTCTAACACGACATGAGATAGATCAGATGGATGCAAATATTGGTTCGTCGCTTGACCGTATAGTTGATATGGTGGAGGCGGCCGTTTTAGAGGACTCAGGTCATCCGATATCAGATGATGTGCATGTTTCAATTCCTTTATAATTATTTTTAAATTTTAGTTTTAATAACTAGATATTCATGTACTTATATATATGAATTTATATATTTGTAGGTGGACATACCTAATGTCACTCCTAGCCTTGTTCCAGATTGTGCACATCGACGTGACTCTGTGGATGAATCTGATGCTAGTGGACATGTGAGTTTTAAATTTTTATAGATACATGTGTATATGTACATGAATATGTATGCATAGAAATAGATACATATTTAATATAAATTATATGTATTTAACACATTTTGTACACCATTTTATTTGTAGGGCTCAACACATCCATCAGAGTAGGACCGTTCTCTTTCGGATGGTCGTTCAACTAGGAGTCGACATTCATATTAGGCCATGCATTAGATTTATGATTTTTACTACATCTATTTGCTTATATGATGATCTTTCTAGTATTTGACATTTCATTATCTCTAACTTACATTTGCTATATATGATGATTTTTAGTATTCGACATTTCCTTATATGATGATCTTTAGTATTCCACATTTGAGGATCTCTAACTTACATTTGCTTTTATGATATACATACATTTGGAACTTTGCTTATAACATGTTACATGTTTATACATTGATCAATATTGATATGTTTACATGTTTATATGATATATGTATACATTTGCTTATATTCAATATACATACATTTGCTTATTTGATGATCTCTTACAACTTACATTTCCCTATATGATATATACATTTGATCTCTCTAGAGCAGAATTTTAGGAAATGAATGCCACTTTATAATTAAGTTCATTCATGTTGATCACAATAAATATTTTACACACGCATGCCCATTGAATAAATTATAGTAAGCAGTCAAAAATTATAAAATAAATGACTCCCAAGCTCAAGTAAACTACTAATATTTTATAAATGAGTGTATTTACTTGAGCCTATAATTTATTAATTTCAAGGACATGTTCTTCTAGTTTTAAAATTTGATAAAAATGATGAATTTAAAATCTTGATAGAAAGTAAGAACAAATAAACAAATAAATTTTATTCTTTGAGCCTATAATTTATCTTTTTGACTTGTAACAAAATTCTAAAATTACTAGATATGTTGCATATCTATACATTAAATAACAACAAACTCCACAATGAAATAACTTGTTTGATTACCACTTGATTCATTTAAACTAGTATTTAGGGAACATGAATAAGAACTATGGTAAACAATTGGTATCTTTCTTAAGGAGTTTCAAATTCCTATTCTTATCATCACTAACATGCAAGTTGTTATAAATGATCAAAGCCCTCTTCCTTATTAATATATATCTAGATAAATATATATTTTTCACAAGAGAAGCTTCAAATTGATCTATATAGATATAGGGTTTTGTCCTAGGAATATACCTAATAGGAAATAGGAAGATGAAATCATGTGTCCATGTTATGACTTGACAATAATCTCCAATATGATGCAATGATTCAATAAAGTTCATAATTTAAATTAAAAAATTATTTAAATTTAGATAATTGCAATAATATTTAACATGTTACATTTCAATAGAGAAATTACTAGAGTATACATTTTTATTAGAAGATTTTTTATAAAATATTCAACCCCCACTTGAAAAGAAACAACTTGAAATACCCCCACCTCAAAACCCCTCCACTCCCTCAATCCACTTGAAATAGAGTTTGAATTGGATTTGAAACCTAATTATTTTCATATTTATTATCCTAGGGTGTTTATGGTGTTTCATATTTTGTCACATGTTAAATGCCCAAGTAGTCACAATCATGCCAAGTAGTTGCAAGGTCTATCTAAAATAAATTAAACTTGCCTAAATTTTTAAAATGTATGTAGGAGAGGAGTGAAGGGGGCCTAAGAGGATGGCTTTTAAGGGGACATGCAATCACTTGCTAATTTTTTTAGGGCATGAGAAAAAATTAATTAACTATAATATTAACCATCTTGATTAAATATATACAACTATATACATAAATACAACATTATTTAAGATATAAATAAATAAACATGCTAGATTTGGGGGATCATTGAAACTAACACTAAATTTTCTTCTACTCCCACCATCACTCTTCCAATGAATTTTTTTATGACAAGGTTTGCACATTATGTACATAACAAGTACTTGAATTCCATGGAACAAATATATAATTGGAAATATCTACTCAATTTAAGGTTCTCAATGTATTTCAACCCCTAATTTGTGTCCAACCAAATTTAAAACACTTGTCATCAACATATATTATAAGTAACTAAAACAATCCAGAGTTCAAACAAGTTACTATAAGTTCTCATCTTGAACATGTATGTACATGTACAAGTGAACTTGAAAATCATGGATATAATCTAACTCAAACATTCTGGTTCAACCCGCTCTTGAATAACATGTAATTTTTTTTTATGGTCATCACTATCTAGTCTCCATTTTTTCATCCACGTGCATGTGGAATTGCATGAAGATGTAGGGCGGTAGCAATTATAAGGTGACTATATTGATATAGCTTGTTATCAACTTGATAGTCCACAAAATGAATCCCATGTTGAACAACTTTGACTTGTTTTAGATATATCCCTTGCACAACAACATAACCTGCATGGTAAACATAAACCTGAGGTAATACATGTGCATGTGTACAACATTTGCGTGCTCAAGGTTTGTACAATATATATTTAATGTTTTTATGGTACTGTACACATGTACACAATGTATATATATAATTTTAAATTCAAACTCACTTGTGGGAAATAACATTCCATCGTTTGTTTCAGGCCGTGTTAGCTTATTCCTCTCTTCTGTGCAACACAGTAAATAATAGCTAACACCTTCTATGTTTCCAGGCTCTACTATAACTGCAAAAAAATCTCTTGTACACCAAATTTACACAATAAAATTCTAAAAAAATTAGAATTGTCTCTAGACAAGTTAAAGATCATTAAATTTATATAATATTTAAATTATTGAAAACTTACACATGTACCTTTTCTAACCAATCCTGAAATATGGTCATAATCAATTGAAATCAAAGGAATGTCTTGAAATCTTTCATCCTCATTTTCATCGTATGTGTCTGAAACAAATAGTGGCACCATATCCCATTTACTAACATATTCAAGTTCTTCATTGTTGCATGCATGAGAGTTTTATGCAGAAACAAGAGTAATCCCTCCTGTATAATGTCCATCCAGGGTGACTATCTGAACTCATAACACAATGCAAAGATCTTGTTTTTTCAACCCTCTTGCATCCATGCATCGATGTTCTATCCACACCTAGATAAATGTAATTGCAAAAAACTTATGTGAACTTGAACATGTGTGTGTATATATATGTGTAAATTTTAAATTTAAATAAATTTATTTATTTTAAATGTAATTTATACATACCCGATATCTCCCAAAACACTCTATATGGAATGTTTTGGTTTGTTCTTGAAGATGTGCTGACCTCATTTTATGCAAAGTGTTTATTGCACCATTAAACAACATCATGTTCATCATCTATATGATCTTCTGAATAACTCATTTGATGCTTTCTTAAAGCACGTTTGATGCAAGCTCTTGTGCCATCATGCTCACCCTTTCCATGCTCACTCTCAAATAAACTCCAAACATGTGGTATGTTGTAAATTTTATGATATCTAGAAAGTGCATAAAATGGCCATGATGATTTGAATTGTGCCACACATCCATCTGACCATATAAAATGTTTTTCAAATTTTACACCCCTGCTTCTCAAATTCTCAAAAACACATTTTGTAAAACAATGTTGTACAAAAAGTGTGTCATGCTTTTTATCATCACTAATATAAAAGTGATATTCTTTCTTGATGGCTTGTTGTTCATCTGTACTCTCAACACCATCCAATTCCAATTGTGCATGTCATTAACACACATGAACCATAATAGTGACTTGCTTTGAAAAGTAATATTTTGATTGTATCTCTTTCTGATATACAAAAGAGTAATTTTCTGCAAAGCCAACTATTGATAGAACTGTTCCAAGTGGGAAAGTATCTCTTAATGTTTGAAATTGATGTGCTTGCCACTTAGCATAAAAGGAATGCTGTATGTATGGTTGTATCAATTTTTGAAAATCTTCCATAAATTTCCCAATAGGTATCTCATCTTCTACATAGTTTAACCTTGTGGATTCTTTCCCAAAATTTGTTTGAAACTTTACATACTTGTAACTTTTGCAATTTACTGTCTTTGTTAGGTCAACATTTTCATTTGTTGAAGGAAAGTTAGCCAAATTTCCACATGTTTCACAGAGTCCTTTTATGCATTTTATTTGAGGTCCATTTTCATGATCACATAATAGATCCTTTATGAACAAACTTACCTATTTAGGAGGTGCCTTTTGAAAACCATATCTTTCTTCTCTCATCTTTTGAAACACCTGATAGTAGAGATCAAATTCAATGTGATAATGACAACAACAAGTTTCAAAAAACTTGTTTATCTTCACATAATATGGCTTTAACCTTTCAAACATTGTTTGCCCAATCTTTATATGAGGATACATATTACAAAAGTTCATATACATCTCAAGTTGTGTTATGTCTAGCCAGTGTTTAATATGTTCTTCATAAATACTAGGTCCAATCCTATGCCTCATAACATCTCTAGTATTTGATGATGGACGGGTCTGATCATTCCAAAAACTTGAGATCAAGTTCCTGACAACATCTTCAATCCTGTCAGAACGGGGAGCTCCACACATAATTGCCCAATTGCCTTCATAACTATCATCTAAAACCTTTCTCTTTTTCTCATATTTTATTAGTGTGGTTCTACTATAACCAAATTTAGTGGAAAGTGCTAACATTTTTCTTTTTCTGGATATTTCTTTATTTAAAACAGATGTCAAAATCACCTTTCTTGCAATGGCCTTATCCACTGATCGAGATCCTTTCCCAATGGAATCTAAACCTTTTTTAACATTTTCAAAAATATCTTTTTGCAGTCTCATGTGTTTCCTCTTATTCGATGCAGAATGTACACCCAACAATTGTAATGACTCTTTCAGCTCATCACGAAGAAGTAAACGTGATAACAATTGGGTTTTTTCAAGTGTTTCAAGATGATTGAAATGATCATGGATTATTCTATTTACAGATTTAGTCATTGACCTCTTACTTGTATTTTTAGGTTGGTCAGCATAACATTTTAGTTTCTCCATATCCATTTCAAGTAAATGATCTAAATTTCTATAAGAAATTTGTTTCCCCACTGTTTCAGCTACTTTTATATGCTCATCCATTGGTGTAGAAGGAAGTGATTCCGACCCCTCTCCAACATGCATTGTTTGAACTCAGGCCTCCTCCCTATCTTCAAGGTCCATGTGTTCTTCAACTGATTCATTTGGTCCAATATCTAGATTGGGCTCAACTTCTACTTGAGAACTTCCTGCTTGTTAAGCCATTTGTACATGTCACAAAATATTGTGCAAAGAAAGTGAGAGATGATGATATATAAGTGGAGTTGAACATATGAAATCAAATGAAATCAAAGATTCTTGAACTTAAGAATTCCATGGAAAAAATGCATTTGAAAAGGATATGATTCTAAGATGGGATATATGAAAATGGTATGATATATTAAAATGGGATGATATATGATGTGATAAGCTAAGAATGCAAGATGACAAATGAAACTCTAGGTCCAAATTTGGTTACAATGCAAGGCTTGACTTGTGTTATGATGGATAAACACAAGGGACCAATGATCAAGAGAGGGTATGCAGGAGATGATAGACTCCAAAAGTATTTCCCTAGATGAGCAAGGATAATGATATGTTCCCTAACTTCAAAGTCCATGATAAACCTTAAGTGATGTGGGCGATAGATAAAAAAATGGATTGGTTTTGAGACCTATGAAGAGTAGTGGAACTTGTACAAGAGCTAAGGGTTCTATTTGATCAATGATGAATATGCAAAGGACTAAATTCATGGAATGTATGCAACTTGGAACTTAGGCACGATATGATCTTGATACATGCAAGGGGTTGTACATGCAAGAACTAGGTGAAATGATATATATGTATATAAGGACTATGTGATGTGATCTATGTATGCAAGAGTAGGAATATGTAAGGACTAGGATGCAATGAAAAGGATATGATTCTAAGATGGGATATATGAAAATGGTATGATATGATGTGATAAGTTAAGAATGCAAGAGGTCAAATGCAACTCTAGGTCCAAATTTGGCTACGATGCAAGGCTTGACTTGTGTTATGATGGATAAACACAAGGGACCAATGACCAAGAGAGGGTATGTAGGAGATGATGGAATCCAAAAGGATTTCTCTAGACGAGCAAGGATAATGGTATGTTCCTGTAACATAGGGTAAGTATTCAAGTTAGCACGATTAAATGCATAAACAATAAACCTAAGTATTCAAGAAAGAACAAAGGAGGAAACAACAAAACAAAAGGGACGATCTCACCAAATGCCTTCAACCTCCATGAATCACCTTCCTTGCACCTTCTCTATTTGATGCAATATGATGGATGCCCTCAGATTTGATGAGCAAATTAAATTCATGACATGACCTAGCAAATGTCGAAGGATTTTAATAAAGATATGCAAGAATGCATGAAGGAGAAGAAGTCTAGAAATTAAGAGATTCAAGAGATATTAAGAGATCAAATTAAGAGGTGTTGAAATGAGAACAAAATTGACATTTTATAGAAAATGCAATTTTGGATGGATGGATGAGATTGAAGATTGAGAAATGCCCTAGAATCAATGGTCAAGATTCAAAATGACAACTCCCAATTAGGGTTAGGGTAAAATTCTCAAATGAGTGGACAAGATTTAATTTAAGAAATTAAATCAAGGATGGAGAATGAATGTGACAGTGAGATGAAATTAGTAGGATTCAAGAAGATAATGTTTGAACTGAAAGATGAAATTAGTAAATAAATAATTTTGGAAATTACTTATTTAGTAGAGGAATAATACCATTTTGAATTAAAATTAATTCAAAATATGAATTCAGTGAAATAGTAAGTAATTGATTTAAAATTAATTACTAAAAGAAGAAGCAGTTAACCATGTGATACATTTTTAAATAAATTATTTTATTTAAAAAGAGGGAAATGTCAAATGATAGGTATTTTATTTAGTTAACCATGGTTGACTAGGAGGAATCCTTGAATGGACGTAAAGATAGGGTCATGGGATGGACTACTTAGATCTTGAGATGACGGTGATGTTATGATGTTGTGCTTTGGACTTGCCTCTTGACATGTATCCTCAAGTTTATGAAATGGGATGGGAATTTCGAGACCATGACTAGATATGATTTCATGACCAAATGTATTTTGTGTTGGAGTGTCTTGGAATGGATTGGTGTATGATGGACTAGGATATGACATGGAGGTATGGAATTGGTTGAGGGATGATGGGGTAGGATAGGACATGAATGCATGACAAGGATATGACGTGGATGGAGGATTAGGATATGACATGATTGGAGGACTAGGATATGACATGAATGAAGGACTAGGATATGATGTGGATGGTTGGTTTCCCTTGTCAAGGTTAGGGTGGATACGACTAATGGAAGGTTTTTGTGACTTAGTGTCATGGGTGGTGTTAGGGGACTCTTGATAGTAGATGGATAGAGGACTAGGACTCTTGGATTGTTGGTAAGATGGATAGATGGATGGAGGGCTAGGGGTTGTAAATTTGGACTTGGATTGGATGTATAGTGTTTTGAAGTCCCTAGCCAGTTGTGCTTGACCATTACTAATAAATTGGCATTCAATTTGACTAGAAAGTATGTCATAGTGACTTGAAGACATGGTGGTGGATGAAATGAGACCTTGACTATGCAAAGTGGTAATGAGGATAAAAGGAACGTCAAATGTGAAGTGGTAAAATGAAAAATGAGAGCCTTATGTCAAATGATTCCTAGGAAAGGCTTACTAACCAATCAAAGTTTGGCCAATGTCTCAATTTGGATTGTCAAAGGACTGGTTTGAAGGACAAGATGATAGAATAACAAGGTGAGATTTCCACACTAGACTTATGAGTTGGAAATAGCTCACAAGAGGATAATGACTAAGGACTTGTTTGATTTGGTCCAATGACAATTTACTTTTTTAGACAATGTTTTGACAAAGCAAGGAAATTTTTCCTATCCCAAAGTGTGCAAAATTGAGGACTTGATTTGACAAATGCAGTTCATGATGGAAAATGCATTGTAGGAAGTGATTTGACAAAATTTCAAGCAGATTGCAAGGAATTTATTTTAGTTTGACTATGTTGATTCAGATTTGGAGGATGATGTTCATTTGTTCATGTTGTCTAAAAACAGTTGGAAAACATGTGGTGTTGTAAAGAATGAAAATCAACCACATAGAAGACATTTACAAAAAAAAAATCCTAAGGCTGCAAGGAGAGTATTCTTATGGATCCCACGAACCGCATATCCTTAGCGAATGAATTTTAGAAGCTTGGCCCCACGGGCTCCTCCTTATAGTGCACTCACTTCTAAGGGAAACCAAGCTTCCAATCTCCATGAAACTCCCATGGTAGATTGATCATTTCTACTAAGAATTGCGTAGGAGCGGGTGCCTTGGCAACGACCGTTGTTGCACCAAAGAATAGAAGGTTTGTGGTTTTCTAAAACAAAGGATTTATTTTGAGCACCTATTCAGAAGGCCACGTGAGAGGCATTATCATCCCAATCTGCAAAGGTTAGGCTCTGCAGGTTTCGATGCACCACAAGGGTAATGGGGAGTCAATTTATGGTCTGTAGGAAGTTCTGTAATGCTAAGCTTTCCTTAACATTCAAATTTATATACTGGTTGGGCGTTGCTTGACTTTAGCGCATTCCCAGTTTGAGTCGCTTTGGGGTGAGTACTTTTTCCCACCAAAGTAGGCCCAAGATCTAAGGCTTAACAAAAGCAAACCAAAATATTCATAGTTCAATCGATCTTTGTTTAAAAACAAAGAGAGAGCACATGAATATTTCAGATCACACTCGCATGGTGTTCTTTTTAAACCAAAATCAAAATGTGAAAAAACAAAGAATGCACAAGGTTCAAGCAAAAGGGTTAATTTTAACCGTTTGTAGAGTTTTCTATCTAAGAGTTAATTTTAAACCCAATGAAAAACAAAGTGTGTTGTTCTTTTCAACCCATATGCATTTGCATGTCTGTTCTTTTTTAACCAATCTGTGTAGAATGCAAGTTGTAAAGAAAAAAAACAATTAAAATAACATTTAGCTAATTCCAGCTGGACACATGCAAAAACAAACAGATTAGTAGTGTTCAACAAAAACTGCCAAAGCCTTTGCAGTTTTATATTTACCTTTGCGGCTGCGCCTTAATTTTCAAATGCTCACTGCCTCGGAGCACTCCACGTGGCTTCCTTGCGAAGCTTTTCACTTTCCTTTCGCTCTGCATTTTGGCAGTCTCCGTTTGTGTGCTGCATGGCTCTCTCTGGCTGTTTTCCCGAGTTGGGCCTGCCTCGTACGTTATTTTGTTCGGAGCGCTCCACGTGGCTCCTTCTCGAGGCTTTCTACTGGGCATCTTTTTGACTTCCTATCGGGCTCCGTCTGAGCGACACGTGGCATTTTCTTCTGTGCCAGTTACCTTGGAATTACCGCTAGAATTTTTGTGCTCGCTTGTTGCCGCTTGTCCTCTCCACTTGCTGCATGGTTTTCCGTTCTATGTCATGGCCTCACTGGCATGCTGCTGGCCGGTCGATGATTGCTGTGATGGCTCAAGATGATCTGAGCCATCGGTCTCTGCACATGGGTTGCTCCTCTCTTGATGCATCTTCAGGTGGTGGACTGGCCAATAAATATGACCATGTTTTTTTTTATTTAGGTTGTTGGTTAAGTTTTGCAAAAACTCCCGAGCACTAGGAAGAAGGCCTTTGTAATTGCTTTATTGAATTTGAAGACTCCAGACCGTTGCAAACAATTTTGGCCTTTCTATTTATTCATGCATTTAATGAGACTGTTGTTCTATGCCGTTATCTTGCTTTATTTCATGAATGCCTATTCTTCAGCTTTCTATGATTTTTCCGTAACTCGATAAATATAGACCATGTTTATTTTAACTCTTCTATGTTAGCTCAAAGTTATGATAAGATTATGTTTTGCAAAAGCGGAAGGTATTCTTGTGATTTAAGTGTTTTTGAGAAAATTATCTTAATTAATAGCAATTTAGTGGTTCGAGCCTTTGCATTCTGCACTGTGCTCTAGTAAAGTTGTCTAAAGACTTTGGCGCATCGCCTGTAGTGTAAATTTTACATTCCTGCTATCTCCCTTACCTTTTACTTCACCCACTAAACGAAGAGCCGGCTGTTGGTACTCAAAAATGCAGGTTTTAACCTCAAGAGTATGCTAGACTCTTACAACATTCTTGGACAACATACAAGGCCAATTATATATTCAAACCTTCTACTCTTTAGGTTCTGCTAGACCCAGGTGGGTGAACCTACATGAAATATGCAGATTTGGAATGAATTTCCTGCTAAAATAATCTACCCACAATGGCAATCAGGAATGGATAAACAAAAGAATACTACAATTATCTCTACTACACAAATAAAGGTTTTGAATAATTTATTTGTAATAAATTCTTTGCTCTGGGATATGGCGGATTAGTGCCTTCTTTCTACTGGGCAATGGAGTAAAAAATGCTACAAATCACTTATAGATATTCCTCCCTGACCTAATTTAAGTTGTTAAACACTCTATGGGATGAAGTTTTAATGACTGGCATATGACTTCATCAATCCATGACTGGCATAAATAGTGTTGAAATATTTTCTTACTTAGCTCTCCTTCAACTATCTAAAAGAAATCTCACAAACACTATGATTTACTTAAAGAAAATTTTAACTTTGACTTGTAGACACCAATAAATGAAATCATACAAAGTGAAGAAATGCACATTTGAAGAATTAAAATATACTTGATATTTGAATTCAAATGATCGAAAGACTCCAAATTGGAGAAAACTAATCAGAAATTTACAATTGTAATACCATCACAACAAAAACCAGAAAGGAATTCAGGAAAAAAATCATCTCCATTGATCTTGTTTCCAGAAGGTCTGTTACATCGTTTTCACTCCCAGTCCCAGAAAAAATCTCTCCCTCATGACAAATTTTTCTCAAACATTTATACAACACAACTCAACAGTCACGACCTTTCATTTTCAGTTATAGCCGTTTGAATTTTATGAGAGAGATTAAAATTTTTTTTAATTAAAATGCCTTTCGGAAAATTAAATATCTTATTACAATAGTTCAATCTTTGATTTTCCATTAATACCTTTTCCTGCCTTTGATTTTAATTTTATTGGCACTTTATATTTGATGTTGCCTTCATCTTTATCTCCCCATGGTTTTTACTGTTTTACCGCTCTACCGCGGGTTTGACTTTTCCACCCATGGTTGTGCGGTGACTGGCTTTGGCGGTTACTTTCACTGCTTACCGCACTACCACGGTCTTCATTTTAGCGGCTACGGTACTGCGGTAACCGCTCATTGACTGTTTTCCTCCAACCGCTAACTGTTCACCGTAGTCATTGCAATCTCCACTCGAACCTCTTGCTAACCTTTTACCCTTCGCTGACTGCTAACTGCTAATGGTTTACCATGCTACTGCGATCTTCATTGGAGCCCCCCACGGTATCGCGGTAACCACATTAATTGCTCCCTTTGTCGCTTACAAACCGTCCACCGCAGTCACCGTGGTCTAGTTAGAGACTGTCCGCGGTACTACGGTGGCTTCCCCTCCACTATCTACCAATTGCTACCACGGTCACCGTAGTCTGTGGTTTGACCACGCACGGTAGCGCGGTAAACACTTTTTGCCTGCTCCTTAGCCGCCACCGCCATACTGTGAGCCCATTGTGGGAGGCCGTGATATAGCGGTATATGATGCAAAATGAAATATTATAGCACGGGTATAAGGCATATGTTGATTTTATGAATGATGGCAAAATGTATTAAAAAATCACGAGTGATAAAATGAATTTTATATAGAAATGATAGGAAAATGTGAGGGCGAAATGGGGAAACCCTTAGTTTTTCCTATGGATTTTTTAGGTTCTAACATCGGCTTCGGTAAAATCTCGAAGGTCACTTAGCTAGCGCACAATGTCTCCCATTAGCTAAGTTTCCCATAAGACTGCTGCTACATGTAAAATACTGCCTCAACAGTTCTTTTTCTGGCACTCCCAATGGGACCACGAACTAGCACGTTCACCTGATCTTCATAAGTGTGTATGAGCCATCGACCTGTAACTAGGTCGCAGATTGCAAGAGTCCCTGGCCAGCTCGTACCGCCGTTAGTTTCTATGCACCCAAGAGGTCACCGAGGTAGCCCTTCACCTCCTCTGTCTCCTCCTTCGACATCACCTAATCCACCTACACCTATGGTTGCTAGAAATTATGTAGCTTGGGACTCCGACAGTCCATTAGTAGCACCGGTGCCTCCTGCAGTATGGCCCCCCATCCTTGTTTCCGCTCTAAAAGCTATCCCTAAATATTCTGGGGATGAATCAAAGACACCAACGGAGCATCTGCAAGATGTAGCAAACGTATGTCTAGTACATGGTGTATCGAACGAAAATGTAGCCCTTAGATTGTTGGCCACCTCCTTCTGAGGAAAGGCATTAAACTGGTACAAGACTTTACAAGCTAGTACTATTGCTACTTGGGACTAACTCGAAACGCCATTTTATGAGTGTTTTTCCAACGCTGGCGACAAGTCTTCGCTGTACCATCAACTGGAAAATATAAAGCGAGCCCCTCATGAAGCTCTACCTGATTTCAATGCGAGGTTCTATTCGACTTGGTAGAGAGTGCCTATGGGCAGCTGACCACCTCTGGATCTAGCGTTCATGTTCTACCTAAAGTCGATCAATGCTGTTATCTCCATGATGTTACAAGCTCTGGGCGGAGACACTCTTTCAGATGCTTATGCCTTGGCTATTGCCATAGAAAATAATCTGATCGCTGCAGGAAAGTTAGCACCAAGACCCATCATGTCATTGTTCCCCGAGTGCAACGATGCAGAGGCTGAAGTTCCTTCCACCAACACGCCTACGACTCCTCCCCAATCTATGTACATCTATCCCGGAAGTGTTCTAAGCTCGGCCCTAATGGCAACCCTGACGACAACCCCGATGGTAACTCCTGTACCTAATCCCATGGCTGTCGAGATGAAGAAAATGAGGGAACAAATGCGGGCTATGACTAACGAATTGACCACCTTAAAGCGGCAACAATACAACTATCAAAAGCCTACATACCAAAATTACCAAGGTGGAAAACCTCTGTACCAATCAAATCAGTGGCAAGATAGGTCACGTGGGAATGCCTTGGCTCAGCCAAGTAACCAGATGGTTTCGGTAACCCTGCCTATGCAGACTGTTCATCCTAGTTTGAATAAGGAGCTGGTGGAAAGACAAAACAATTTAGCCAAAGATGCAAATTAATGGTGTTTTCCTTGTAATGATGTAAATATGCTGCGAAATTGTCCACGAGGAAATTTGCAACAACAAATCGCAGATCAATGTAGCCAAGGCAGCGCATCTGTTTCCAACAACCCATCGTATGCCTCTCAACAAATGGACAATGCAGTTCTCGCCACTCAAATGCAGGGGATGTCCATCTAGCAAGAGTCAGACATTGTTCTGGACTAGGTTCTCTTTTCTTGGATGGAAGGAGAAGAGTCAGCATTTCTGAATGGTATCCCTATAGATAAAGTACCCCGAGTGCAATCTGACTATAATACGCATTCTAAGCGTAGGTTCACCAGAGAGTTTATAGCCTCGCCTACCAATGCTATATCACAACTGACGCCTAGCCTGGTGACAGGCCCACCACAATCAGAAACGGCTATTCCTAGCTCTCCGAATCCACTTTCTCCAAAGGAAAAGGCTCCATCAATCACTTCTGCTGTTGCTAAACTACCGGACATACCGACTGCAAAACCAATGACGAACGCAAGACCTAAAGAGCAAGCAATCGCGACTCACCAGTCGAAAGCGCAATTCAATGTGGTGGAACAATTGAAGAAGTCATCTACCAATGCTTCTCTATGGGATGTCCTGGCTATTTCGGAGCAAAAGGTGCTGCTACAAAAGGGGTTGTTGGATGAAGAGAATGCGAAGATTCCTACTCACTCTAATGAAGAGGATGTATCCAAGCCGGACTTGGATAAAGTGCTAACAATTCAACTGGAAGAGAAGCTTGAATCCGGAATAGAAAGTAAGCCTAAACCTAAGCCTTTCTTTCTAACACTGATTATTGGTGACAAGCTGCTGCATAACTGTATGATCGACTCTGGTGCTAGCACCACTGTCATGCCAAAGCAAGTAGTTGATGCTTTGGGTCTAAAATATGAGCCTCTGAATAAAGGAGTCATGCAACTAGATGGAAATAAGGTTGATACTGTAGGGATAATCAAGGGATTACCTATGACTTTGTTTGCCTACCCTAGTATCACTGTAAATTAGGATACCATACTCATCGATATCCCTCCTCTGTTAGGGATCTTTTTGTCCCAAGAGTTCACTGCAAATGTAGGAGGATATTTGGTGTTAGACTGGTCGCACTTGATTATGAGGACTAAGCATGGGGCTAAGATGAAACTATTGTTGAAAACTCTGCATTCCGAACATGTTACTGATGAAGCTCTGCTTAATTTTGAAGCAGCACACACTTGAATCTCTCAGGACGAAAGGTTCAATGTGGAATTTCTTGAAGAAGAGGAGGCTACTAGCTCCCAAACAAAAGACGAAGAAAATTTGTTGAATGAATTTATTGATACTGACCCTTTCAGGAATTACCATGCAACTGGCCTTAGAACCTATGTTATACATGAAGAGGGGTATCATGTCCAAAGTTACTAAAGAATCTGAAAATGAAGAATCTTCAGAAATATGGACGTTATACTTTGATGGAGCCAGATGTAGAGTAGGAGCTGGAGCGGGGATTTGTTTGATATCCCCGTTTGACGAAAAGACTTTGAGGTCTTATCACTTTTAGTTTGCATGTTCGAACAATGAAGCTAAGTATGAAGGTCTCATCCATGGTTTAAACTTTGCGGAACAAATGGGTGCAAAGCAAATAAGTGTCTTTGGAGATTCGGAGCTAGTGGTCAACTAGGTTTGTAGAACTTTTGCTGCAAAGAATGTCCATATGCGATCCTATCAACATAGAGTCTGGGATCTGATTGACAACTTTGAGGCTTTGAATATTCAGGCTATTCTTAGGGAGATGAATTCCAAAGCCGACAAGATGGCAACTATAGGGGCTCAGTTCGAGCCAGCCTCTGAATTATTAAAAAATAAGCATGTAGTGAGGGTAGTTGTAAGACCTGCTATCCCCGATAACAATCAAGATTGGCAAGTGTTTGATAGCGATGCTCATATTGCATCATTCCTCAAGTCATCTGGAGAATTCACTGATTAGCTGCAACCGAAGATCGCCGAAGCTTACGGAGATCAAATCATCTAGTTGAAATCCAAGAAGCTCCTGAGAGGCCTGGTCACTCTAGAAAGCTTGTTCAATTTTGATGATGCAACAAGAGACAAAAGGAAGCTCATGGCTGACAAAGGCGATTACACCAATTTGCATATTAGGGAAGATAAAAAGCTCAAGGTCGGAAAAAATGTTTCTCAGAAGAATAAAGATAGACTAAGACATTTCTGTGAAGAATATCCGAGCGTAGTTGCTTGGTCATATGATGATCTTAAAGGATATGATCCTGGAATCATCGAGCATACAATTGAGTTGTCAGAAGGGGCGAAGCCAGTTCGCCAAAGGCAAAGACCTATGAACCAAAAGATAGAATCCCTCATGTCACAGGAGTTAAATAAGTTGATCGCATCCCGAATAGTGTTTTCGATCAAGCACAACACTTGGGTGTCAAACCTGGTGCCGGTCCGGAATAAAAATGGGGATATAGCCTAAGCATAGACTTCCGAGATTTAAATAGAGCATCCTTAAAGGATCATTACCCTCTACCCTTAATGGAGGTAATTATGCAAATTGTTGCTGGCTCCGAAATGTTTTCAATGTTAGATGGTTTTTCAGGCTACAACCAGATTCAGGTAAAAGAAGAAGACCAACACAAGACAATGTTCACCACGAAGTGGGGGACGTACACATATTCTAAGATGCCTTTTGGGCTCTCAAATGCCGGGGCCACTTTTTAGAGAGCCATGGATATTGCATTTAAGGATTTGATCCACAAGATTATACTCATCTACCTGGATGACTTGACAGTATTCTCAAAATCTGCTGACGATCATTTTGATCATTTGGAGCTTGTTGTCCAGAAGTGCCAGGAATTCAGGATTTCTTTAAACCCAAAGAAGTGTGTGTTCGGAGCTCCCCAGGGGAAGCTTTTGGGATATGTGGTCTCTAAGGAAGGCATTGCTATTGATCAGGAAAGAGTCAATACAATCCAGGAGCTTCCGTTACCTATCAACAAAAAGGGTGTGCAATCATTCCTAGGTAAGGTCAACTTTATTAGCCGATTCATTGCAGATTTTGTAGGTATTATTCGTTCTATTACCTTAATGCTAAAAGAGGATCAGATTTTCAAATTGACGGCGGAAGCCAGAAAAGCTTTTGAGCTTATAAAGGAGGCTATTTCTTCTGCTCCTGTGTTGGTGAACCCCGACCTATCAAAATATTTTATTATGTATGCTTTTGGTGGTGGAAATAGTATTGCCACAATGCTTATGCAGAAGGATGATGAAAATACAAGGGAATCTCTCGTTGCCTTTTACTCACGAACTTTAAAGGAATATGAGGTGAAATATAACTTTGTAGAAAAACAGGCCTTCGCTATTGTTAAGGGGCTTAAGAAGTTCCGACATTTGATATCATACAACAAGGTGATTGTTTGTGTACCGCATCCTAGTGTGCGAGAGTATATCATGGAGGGAGAAATCAATGAAAAAAGAGCCAATTGGATCACTAAAATCCTAGAATATGATATTGAAGTCAGACCCATCAAGACTGTCAAAGGAAAGGGACTGTGTGAATATCTCGCTGAAAGCAGTGAACCAGTGGCAAAGTTTGAAGTCCCAGAAACTGTGCTAATAAATGAAGAGAGTTCTCAGAGCAACTAGCTAGAAGATAGAATGAACTTCATGCAGATGGGAAGGTATCCGATCAATCTCCCATCTTTTTAAAAAAATTTCTATTGCCTACAGAATAACAATTATGTTCTCTTAGAAGGTGTCTTGTTTAAAAAAAATTTTAACGGCATCCTGCTAAGATGTGTGAATGAGGAGCAAGCCAAGAAGATATTAAATCAATACCATAATAGCCCAGTTGGAGGACATTTTTCTGCAAGAACCACGACAATTAAAATTATATGTGCCGGTTATTTTTGGCCAACACTTTTTAATGATGCATTTTCATTGATTAAGTCTTGCAAGGAATGTTAGTTTCACATCGGAAAGAGACAAAATGCTGCTATGCCTTTAAGGCCTATAGTGGTAGAAGAACCTTTCGCTCAATGGGGTTTAGACTTCATTGGGATGATGAACCCTTTCTCTTCAGCTAGACATAGATGGATATTGACAGCAACCGACTACTTTACCTGGTGGGCAGAGGTGGTGCCATTAAAAAATGCAACAGAAATGGAAATTGATAATTTCCTTGAAGAGCTGGTGGCCAGATTTGGCCCGCCTAAAACAATCATCTCTAATAATGCTAAGTCTTTTCTTGGCTCAAAGATGAGCCAATTCGCACTAAAGTATGGAGTGTTCCTGAAGACCTCCTCTAATTATTACCCCCAGGGGAATGGCCTCACAGAGCCTACTAACAAAAACCTCGTTAGGTTACTAAAGAAAATAGGCTCTGAACACCAAAAAGAATGGCATAGGGACCTTCGAACAGCGTTGTGGGCAGACCGGATCATGCCCAAACAGATATTGAAGACATCTCCTTATGAGATGGTGTACGGGAAAGAGGCATTGCTGCCTATTGCCACGTAAATTCCTGCCTCGCAGTTGCTTAAATCCCTGGAAATTGAATAAAACAGAGTAATGGAGGTGAGGTTTTTCGAATTACTTGAGGTGCAGGAGAAAAAAGAGCATGCCCTGGAAGCAATGAACAATTGCCAGCAAGTGCTAAAAAGATGGTTCGACAAAAAGGCTTCAGATCAAGGGTTGCAATGCAGAGATTTAGTTCTTAAATTTAATGAGCGCGGAGCAAAGCCCGGACAACACGAAAAATTTGACAATCTCTGGGAAGGGCCATTCAAAATTGCCCAGTGTAAACAGTTCAACTCTTTCGAGTTGGAAGACATGGAAGGAAACTCCTTGAGTATTCCAGTCAATGGAATACATCTTAAAAGATTTTATTAATTCTTCCCGTGTGTTGCTTTTGTACATTGTAAATATGTAATTACTCTTCCCTACTTTAAGTTTTGGGTCTTCTCAGTGCAAGAAATGAAATGACTGCAGGTATTGCTAAAAATGAGAAAATATTGTAAATGGGCTAAGTCTTCTGAAAAAGATATATATTATATTTATATAGCCGAATTTTTACATTATAATTTTGGGCCTAGAGGCCTGGTATCAATATTTACATATATCCGCTATAGAGTGGAGCTTGAAGCATAAAAAAACAAAATTTGGGATCATCTTCGTTCTCAAGACATCAGTGGGAAGGACTAGCAATCATGGCAGCAGGTGGCACGAGATCGAGAAACACCATTCTTTCAAAATCTTCGTACCACTGAAGATTTTATAATGGTTCAATGTAGTGCACATCCATAAGGAAGTAGCAGCCGGTGCGGACCTTGGCGCGATGCTCCTCATGAGTCTCCAACTTGAACCCAAAAAGAAAAGGCCTGGTTGGAATAATGCCTCCATGCAGTTGTTGCAGGCGAATGTTGTGAACCGAGAGAATCCCATGGTCAAATTAGGCCACGTGCACAATCTGCTCCAAGCCTCTGAGGTAGCGCCAAGGGAAGACTCGCTTTGTCAGCTTTAGAATTTTGCGTTTGGAAATGTTAATGTCTAGCAACGAGGTGATGAAGTGGGAGCAAATGCTAGTATTCACCCGATATTGCTCCTCATACTCCACACAGTCTTTGCCGAGGACCCACTTGATTGCCTTCACATATAATAGATTCTTCACACCTGTCATGCGTTTTAGGCGCCTGCATCTAATTTTGCCAAGGAAGGCAACCTGAGTCTTTTTATAGACAAGCCTCACTGGTGTTTCCATGTTGTTTGCTTTTTTGGCTGAAGAATGAAATTGCTAAGTCCTAAAGAAAGCTTGCTAAGCTAGGAGTGCTAGAAAATTTCATGATTTGCTATGCTGCCAAGGGTCTTATTTATAGACTGGTTTAGGTTCGCCAATCGAGGAAAATCATGATTATCGACTGAGCCCAAGTGTGTTGCATGGCCTTGGTTTTCAGTGCTGCAACGTGCGAGGTGACGGGAAGGTGCGGGTATAATTTGCAACTTGCTCTGTGAGGTTGCCACATTTATTGAATAATGGGCCAGGTATCTACACAAAGCGTCGCTGTCCCATCCAAATCAAGGCGAAATCTTAGAAAAGGGCTGTTGGGTGATGTGCCTTGTATGTACAATGAAATCAGTTAATGCAAATAGCCTACAAAGGGGTGTTCGCAAGGTTGCCTTGGTTTGTCTTTCGAGAAAAATCAGGCTCCGTCACACGCGAGAGGCTGTCCATTAAAAGCTCAAGCAATTGGGCTAGTTGGCGATCTTGTCACACGAATAAAAGATGGCGACGCATAATAGCAACTTGACAGGAATGACTGGCACGTACCCTCTTCGACCGCTTTTCTCGAGAATCGAAAAGGCAGGTTGTGGTATGTAGAGAAACATATTTATTGCAAAAGTTACCAAGGATTACAAACTAAGGCTTTCGCAAGAAGAAATAAATTTTCAAAAAAACTAAGCCGTTTGCCAAAAGTTTGCAAAAAAGTTCTTGCGAAATATCAAAAATGGTTGAAATTCCAGAGAACCCATCACTGGTCATGGCTCCAACAACAATAAGCAAGCAACTGAAGGTAGCACCCCATGTATAGCTCTACGACCAGAAGTCTTATGCCACTCCAGGCATACCCTCAAAGCCTTGCTGGCTTTTTACAAATGCGGTGGACCAAAAGATATTGAACGTGGTTTCTCACAAAGATCAGGTTGTGGTCTTAGAGGATTGGGATAACGTCTTTGATCCTGAGTTATCTTGCAATCCTAAGAGCCTTCGGGAGGCTACATGCGAAAAAATGAAGCATATGACAGACCTGTTTCACAAGTGTCTATGGTTCTACGGCCTTGCGCAGTACATGGTTCCTTGGGTGCATCCCTGTCTAGAAGTTGTGGCGGCATGTGCGACGCGTTTCGACCCAGACATTGGGGTAATCAGCGGCAAAGATTTCAGGGTAGTCATTTTCCTTGAAGCTATTCAAGATATTCTGTGCGTCCCGCTTCCCTTGACCCGTGAGGTTGAGATTTTCGAAGTGGATAGAATGCAACAAAAGTGGGGAGAGCTCCAGATGGGACCACAATTTTATCGCTCTGAGCTCAATCAGCCAACGAGTAGTTCGGCACCTCCCAAATTCCCTTTCAATATAAAGGCTCTGAAAGGTGGGTCTCGTCTATTGCTTCTATGCTGGCGCTGGTGTGTGGTCTGGACTCGGACAAGTACGTCCTTGAGTTTCAAATGTGCCTTAGCTTTATGCTGAAGAGGAATTGCAAGGATCCACTTCTAGATTTTGCAAGGGTTGTCAATAATGGAATTTGGCAGCAACTGCAGGAGTTTGGGGTCGGCTCTAAGTTCAGATATTCGTCATTCCTGGCTTACTTGATTTTGCACCAAAACCCAATTTATTTTTGGACGTCCATGTTCCTTTCTGTTTTTGACAAGGGTGGCCTAAGAAAACTGGTTTCGGCATGGACCCCTGTCATGTCAAAAACCTTTGATTATTATGCATTTTCGGATTTGTTCATAGCCCCAACTCTAAAGGCTTTGGATAGAGCTGGCATCAACATGACCAAACGCATATCGCCCCACCAAAAATCCTGGTTGGGAAAGCTGGTTAAGCCCTGTGATTGGTTCTTTTGTCTGGACTTCACCATACTCCACATGCCTGGTTTTGCCCGGGAGCCTTTTCAACTTCCTCGTTTTCTTACCGACAAAGTGTTGGCCTTGGAGGCAATGAGGCAACTATGTACCCTTGACAATGATTACTAGGGAGGAAAACACTTAACCTCCTATTTGCTGCTGCCAATCATGTTTGCATCCATGTCGTTGATTAAGAAGAGGACTCCAAAGATTGATACCTCGGTGATTCTACTTTCAAAGTTGCGTCACCTCGGGTTGGTACTGATCGAAGATGCCTGGCATTATAATCCCAACAATAATTTAGCGGGAGTGGGCATCAAAATCCCACATTCGCCTCGACCATTCTGGGACCTTCGGAGGAATCTCGAGGAAGGAAATTTAGGTAGGTATGTAGGCCTTGAGTATTTTCCTAGAGTGGATGGTCGACCGCCATGGCTAAATTTTTATCATATCGTAGGGAAGGCCAACCCAAAGCAGAAGATCAACACCTCCTTGGTCACTCAATTAAATAAGCTCGGTTGGGTGCTTGAGAAGATTCAGGCCTTCTGGGTATACTGGCAGGAGATTCAGGCAACTAGCAAGCTTCACGATGAGGTAAACCTTGATGAAAGATTTGATGATATCTGAGAGAATGAGCATCCAGATGTCGAAAGGTCTACGAACTGCTCAACATCCGTGCAGCAGTATAGAAGGGAAGAGGTTGCCGCATAATCTGAGGAAGAGGTAACTAAGAATCCCCCTACCGTTTCTGAGAATCCAATGCAGGAGAGGGATACTGGTAAGTAACCTACATAGGAAGAAGAGCCACAAGCACAAACATCAGAGCCAGCCAGCTCTTCCAAATCAACACGAAAGAGGGCGAGGACTACCGGTGGACGAAAGTGGGTTATTTTAAACCTTGATGATCTTAAGGAGGAAAAGCGACAACGAACCGAAGAAGCTAGTGGGGAGAAGGAGCAGTTAATGGAGGAAGTGGTCGAAATGTCTGCAGCTCCGGGTGAACCTCGGGTAACTTTTCCTTCCTCTTCTCTCTCTTCCATGTCTCTGGTCTCTCCTTTGTCTGCCCTTGCTTTATCTTCTGCTCCAGTTATTTCTGCCCCTCCTGGTTTCCCACCTCTATCCTCTGCTTTCCATACCTTGCCCAAAACACAATTTAGTGTAAGTACTGGGCTTGTGGCCCAGTAGTTTTTATCTCTGAGACCTAGCCCTACGGTTGGTGCATCTCTAGTTTTCCCTTACACCTTGTTCTCATCTCCTTCGAGTGGCCAATTCATTCTGCCATTCTCCCCCGCTATCATAACACGACCTAGCAAGACTTCTGACGCGTTGAATATGCTTTCTTTCCCGCTGGCCATCCCTCAAGAATATCCTTTTGCTGGTGGCCTGCCCAGGAGTATTTCTCATAGGTTGATGCAAATAAGAGCGCCTGCGCTAACCGGATCAACAAAAGAAGACAAAAAGACGCAAACAAGCAGGCGGAGCCCCATTTGCAAACCGTATTCAATGAAAGTCAAAATTCCTTGATGTTTGCAAAAATCACTCCAAATGTGATTAAGGCAATAGGTGAAATGCTGCCGAGTGATTATTCCGTGAATGCTGTCGGATTAGACTTGTAGCAGGCCTGCCTGCAAGATAAAGTTGAGCTGATGGAGGAGACCCAAAAAATAGTGACCACTGATTTTCTCAAACTCAGTTGACAGGCGAAGAAGAAGGATGAACAGATTGTGGAGCTCAAAGGCAAAGTCGACATCTGGGTGAACAAATTTAAAGCCCAAGAGAACGAAACAAAGCGACTTGAGAAGGAGAGGAGTGCCTTCAAAAGTCAGACCAATGAATTGTAGGATTCGAGTGCGGAGATCGTTCCGAGACTCCAGTAGGAGGTCGAGCAGAGCTAAGCAAACGAGGAGAAACTCCGCGCTAAGTCTGACTTGCTAACTGAGGGAATGAAAGAGCTCCGACAGAACACCACTGCTGAGATTACTGAAATAAGTGCCAATCTAGAATTGGAAACTCAAAATACTAGGCAGGCTGAACTGGCCCTAGCGGAAAAGGAAAAGGAAGTTTTCAAGCTGAGAGAGTAGGTGTCTTCATTGGACAGAAGCTTGTCAGAGCTAAGGGCATTTTGAGCAACAAAGAGGCAGAATTGGCTACCCTAAGGACCCAACCCCTTGCATCCCAGATGAGCTCGTTGGATATTGTGAAAGAGCTATATGCATCATACTGGGACAAGGTGAAGGCTTTGTGCCTTACTCTTCAGACCACCTTAAAATTTATGGCGCAAGCGACTAGCCTTTGTGGAACAGTGAGTGAATCAATACAGCAAGTTCAAGAGTTAATTTCTGACAAGGTTTCGGAGGCTAGAATTTTATTGGGCAAGTTGTATACAACTTTTGATGAAGCATTGAGCAGTGTGGGCATCAACGACCCAACAACGACGGCTATGGGCGTAAGTACCCTCATCTCTATGCATGAGGCCATCCAACAGGTAGCAGAATGTAGGTCTCAGTTGAACCAACTTACCAGTGATATGCAGGTGAAATTTTTCCGTTTGACTCAGAGAGGCCTTCCCTCGCCCTTCATTGCAGATCAGGTGGTAGTGGGTGTAGAGCACATCATTGCATTGATCAAAGTGAAGAAGTAGGACCTTTCTATCTTCCAATCATTTAATCAACCTCCGACCACCGAAGAAATTGAGGGAATCGTGCATCAGCTAGTGCAACTTTTCTTCTAGTTGGAATTGGAAACAAAAGTATCAAGTGGATTGCCCTTTAAGGCAATCATCGATCTCAGGCTATCTCATGAGAGATTGCGAGCTCTCTCTGTGCCATCAAATGAAGTCTGGACCAGTCTGCAGGCCGCCCTCTCGAGGTTGTGAGCAGTTGAGATACTGAACCAAAGTTTTTGGGGTTCTCCATTCCGTGAAACATAATGCCCCTATGAGTCGCCAAATTTTTCAACAAAAACTGCCAAAGCCTTTGCAGTTTTATATTTACCTTTGCGGCTACGCCTTAATTTTCAAATGCTCACTACCTCGGAGCGCTCCACGTGGCTTCCTCGCGAAGCTTTTCACTTTTCTTTCGCTCTGCATTTTGGCAGTCTCCGTCTGCGTGCCGCGTGGCTCTCTCTGGCTATTTTCTCGAGTTGGGCCTGCCTCATACGTTATTTTGTTCGGAGCGCTCCACATGGCTCCTTCTCGAGGCTTTCTGCTGGGCATCTTTTTGACTTCCTGTCGGGCTCCGTCTGAGTGACACGTGGCATTTTCTTCTGTGCCAGTTACCTTGGAATTGCCACTGGACTTTTTGTGCTCACCTGTTGCCGCTTGTCCTCTCCTGTTGCTGCGTGGTTTTCAGTTCTATGTCGTGGCCTCGCTGCCATGCTGTTGGCCAGTCGATGATTGCTGTGATGGCTCGAGATGATCTGAGCCATCGGTCTTTGTGCACCGGTTGCTCCTCTCTTGATGCATCTTTAGGCGGTGGACTGGCCAATAAATATGGCCATGTTTTCTTTTATTTAGGTTGTTGGTTAAGTTTTGCAAAAACTCCTGAGCACTGGGAAGAAAGCCTTTGTAATTGCTTTATTGAATTTGAAGACTCCAGACTGTGCCAAACAATTTTGGCCTTTCTGTTTATTCATGCATTTAATGAGACTGTTGTTCTGTGCCGTTATCTTGCTTTATTTCATGAATGCCTGTTCTTTAGCTTTCTATGATTTTTTCGTAACTTGATAAATATAGACCATGTTTATTTTAACTCTTCTGTGTTAGCTCAAAGTTATGATAAGATTATGTTATGCAAAAGTGGAAGGTATTCTTGCGATTTAAGTGCTTTTGAGAAAATTATCTTAATTAATAGCAATTTAGTGGTTCGGGCCTTTGCATTCTGCACTATGCTCTAGTAAAGTTGTCTAAAGACTTTGGCGCATTGCCTGTAGTGTAAATTTTACATTCCTGCTATCTCCCTTACCTTTTAATTCACCCACTAAATGAAGAGTCAGCTTCGGTAAAATTCTGGAGGTCACTTAGCTAGTGCACAATGTCTCCTATTAGCTAAGTTTCCCATAAGACTGCTACTACATGCAAAATACTGCGTCAACAATTAACACAAACAAAAAAAAATCTAATCTAGAAATTAAAAAAATAGGAAAAAAAAACTAGAAAATCGGGACAAAAATCTTACCAGTCATTTGCGGCGTAGCAAAGCAAATGTGGCTTGGTATGGCGATTGTGGCTCGATATGGCGATTGCGGCTCGATATGGCGATTGCGGCTCAAGATCTAGCAATTGCGGCTCAATATGGCGATTTCCCCTCTAAGGTATTAAACACATACAAAGATGATTGGTCTGGTTTCTAATCACCAAATTCGCACAAGGTGAGATCATACTCCCTACCATCTCAAGCATAACAAACAGTGTTCATTCACCCCCTAATTTAATCTATATGATGGAAGACAAATGTTCATTTTAAAACACCAAAATTGAAATGTGTTCTAAGCTAAAAGACAGTCGGTTTCAAAATCAAGTCTTCAATCAATCGTCCTGCAGCAAATTAGTTAGTAGTTCCAATTTTTAGTCTTTGACAAGATGTCCTGAAGTAAAAATATGCGAGACATCACTATATATATATATCTAAAATTTGTTTGGACCTGTATTTATGTTATTTTTGATTGAATATTTTATATATCTAAATATTATAAACTCAAATGATGTTACAACATCTTTCCAATGCATTTTTTTTATATTTATATATTAAATTTTAAAGATTTCTACTAAGACATTTGAAAATTTCCATTTTGTTATTTTTGAGACACCTTAAAATATATACTTAATAATCACAAGAATGCCTTGGAATTGATGGAGGAAATTGAGGGGTTTATTTTATGTATTTCATTCAACATTAAATTTACCGTGCATAATTTATTTCAACTTAGAGATGAGTGTTTGGAGGTGTCAACAGATTCAAGTTTTAGATTATAATTAAAAAAATGATTCAAAATTTAAATGAAAATAAAAGTGATTTAATTTGGAACTCAAATTGCTAAAAAATTAACGAAACTTGCCCCTTCCATCTTATAGATAAATGATTCATTAAATTAAAATTACCCCAAATCAGTAAAAATACACTTTATAGTATACAATAATTTTATCACGTATTACATGAAGAAAATAACACACATTACTCATGACTATTTTTCATCAAAAATATGAGTGTGTTACAACATGATAGATTGAACTATTATATTTTCATGTTTTAATGCAATTAAATTTATGCATGCTAGTATCTAAGCTTTAGAATTGTTACTATAAGTTCTATAATTCAATCATGTTATATAACATAAGAATGTTATGGTTTCCATAAAAAATAGCATGTTATTAGATAGTGTGGTAAGTCTATGAGCCTCTTTGTACCTAAGTAGATAGTCAAGATCTAGTAGATTTAAATATTTTATTTTTCTTAGATAAGGTATCCCATTACGAGAGATCGTTAGGATTTGTGTCTCAACCTTCAATCCCTATCTATTAATACTGAACATAATCTAATTTTCAAGTTATATAAAACAACAAATATATATAAATTTCAACACTCATAATTTAATTTTTGGCTTGGAACATGTTAAAATAGACATTAATTCTAAGAACATGATAATTACAACAGAATCCATCTCTTTCACATCTTAATATTTTTAAATGGGCACAATCATATATAACTCATTTTTATGGATGAAAAATATATTAATAAACTTGGGAGTAGATGTTAAAATTATTCTTAAAATAAATTGGGAGGAGCTTGGGAAACCAAATTTACATGATACTCCCTATGATATAGTACTAGATGAGGGAGAAGATCCAAAATTTTCATTAGCACATGGTATCTAATATAAAGGTCAACCTATTGGGTTTAAAGGAAAAATAAATTTTGCAGTGTTTGAGATTCAAAAGGACTTTTTGGTGCTTTTAAAATTTTGTTTAATCTCAAATTGGTTCATGTAGAATGTAATGAAATCTTTGACTCCCAAAAAGAAGAATTAACATTTTATACATGGAGGGCTAGATAGTGCATATATCTTTGAATATGAATATAGATTAAGATTATGACAAGAAGATAGCAAAAGAAAGAGATGTAGAAGAAGATGACATATTTAGATGGCTATATTTATTGAGGAAGCTACCTAAGAAAATATCATAATCAAAAATTTTCATATTTCTTCTTGTAGATTCATATCTCTCTTGGAAATGCTTGTTGATCCATCTTCTCAAATTTTCTTTTTTCATATATCTAAGGGATACACTTATTGCTATAGATTATATATATATTTTATGTTGTACTCATCTTAGTTCTAGATGCACATAGGATAAGAGCACAACCATATTAATCTAATGTCTTTTTATTTGATTATTTGTGGAGGTAAAAATACCAAATTAGGGATTTGACAATATTGGTAAGATAACCAAAATTCACCCCTTTCCCTTTGTGGCACTAGCTACATGTATTCTTGGAAATCTCTTCATATGAAGGTTTTGTGTCTTTTCCTATCTATCATAATTATATTATCTTAGAGCTCAGTTTAAATAACATTATGACTATTTTATATCATTTAATTTATTTTACAAAATTTATGTGTTATTCTACTATTCAGTTTCTTGTTTTGGTTGTGTATTTTATTCTTATTTTATAGACTTTCAATTTTTTGTATAAACTGGTATTTTTTTTGTACAACAAAAATCTATGTAGTCATATAGACCTTAATGTAGTCATGCTACCATCTAGGAAACATGATGTAATTTTTATTATCTTCTATTGATTCATATTCTAGATTCTTATCGCATGATGAGATATCTATTTCTCAACTCTCATTCTAGGTTTTTCTTTGTTTATAATTAAATCCCATTTTTAATATTTTGTTTAATAAAAACATATTACTTTTTTTTTATAGGAAAAATAAGCTTGCATAGTTTATATAGGTGAAACTAATTTAGATAAGACCATTTACACTTGTTGATTTATCTATTTTGGATAGTATTTTTGTGTTATTAATCTTATCTAGGAATAAAGTTAGTTGAAATTTTCAACTTTTTATTTAGGTAATCAAATTCAATACATTTTTCTTTTTACTATCAATATGTTTATTTCTTTATGAATTATTTCATTGTTATGAAGAAAATTTTAAGTCTATGTTAGATTATGTGTTAGAAAATTTAGAAAATATTATTTTAGATACATACTTCTACATTATATGTTCCTTGCATATAAACTTATTTAGTTAATGTATGTTTTATGTGTATATTCATCGTACTTGTTGTTAAATCTATCCTAATCCAAAAATAGTTATTGTTAACTAATATGATTCTATTTATTATAATACTTATAATTTTTACCAATTTTTGTGTGTTTGTGAGGTGTTTGCGCTATCCCCACCTTCTCAACTAATTATCACTATTTAGGTTTTTTAGATGAGTTTAGAAATTCTCTTTTGTTGAATTATCTTGTGTCATCTTATTTTATCCAATTTGGTTATACATAATGATTTCTCTACTATTGATTTTCATGTATTGATACAAAGGGAGATACCAAGATAGAGGAGGAAATACTGGTGAAAGATGGTGTTTCTACCATATCTATATAATTGATGATGCACAATTGGATGAAATAAATATAAGAATTTAAAGAAGGACATAAACATAGATAGATGCAAAATTGGGTGCTACAAAAAAATAGAAATAAAGAGAATATATTGTAGATCAAAACTAGTAAAATATTTAGTATAAGGATTCATAAAATCTAGTGATAACTTGCAGATTTTAGTTTTATAGAACTCATTGATGATGTGCATTTGAGTTTTCATTTTCAAAAAATTGAAATGAGGAACCTTCAATTTTCTTATATATCAATTATTTGATGCATTTTTCCTTGTTGCTAGATAAAACATATGATAAACCCACTAAATTGTAAATAAATAAATTTACCCATATTTGACGAGAAAGAGAAGAAATAAACACGTACCTTGTTTCCTTCTATGATAATTTGTCAAGTTTTGTTTGCGTCTATTTTCTTCTTTATCTTTTGAAATTTTTTGTTGAGCTTTGTTTTTTATTTTTGCTTTTTGTCCCATTTTCTTCTTCAAAATACAAATGATTGATTTAAGCTAACAACAAATTTTCCTCCAAAATGCAAAAAATTTGTCACAAAAAATTGAAAAAACTTACAACAGTAAAAACAAATGCAACAATAACAAATAAAATATTAAACATTCTAAAAAAATTCATCATTTTTTTACATGTGAAATGTCTTTTTCAGCCGACACGCTTGGAAGCACTAGGGTCACTTGAAAATCGCCATTTACACAAGAGCTTGGAAAAATGTAAACAAACCCTGGAAAAATTGTTTGACTTTCGTATGTATACTGAGGGGGTTCGGCCGAACCAATTTTGTGGGGTTCAAACGAACCCCTTTAAAATAATTTCGCTTTTTATTTTAAAGCGGTTTGATCGAACATATTTTTTATGTTCGACCGAACACCCTTTTTCCCCTATCTCCCCAAAAAATCAATTTTTTTTTGTAAAAAATTGTCTTTCGAAGCTCAATTTGAAAATGAAAATGTAGAAAAATTCAAAAACCCAACTATATAATAATAGTCCTCAGAATGAGCTATCCATCGAATATAATTTTAATATGGTTTGTATTTATTATGTATGTTATTTTTTAGTTTTATTAAACATAGGTTTTTCACTGAAAATTAAAATCTCTGGTCTGCATATGTGGAAAAACAACAGACTATTAAAATAATTTTTTTAAAAATATGTTGAAGCTGGGTATTGATGTCCTTGATCCATTAAAAAAAATAAAATTGAATTTTGATTCATACAAAAAAAGTTATGTTGTATACAGTTTGCCTATGTCTGAATTGCAATTGGTTTGACTTTGAAACTTGATTAAGGAAAAAATATTCAATAAAAACCTATGAGACCAAATGAAAGTGCTAGATATCGCAGTTAAAAATCTAAATTAAAAAAAGTTAGAATTTTATCCTTCATACAAAAAAATTTATGTTGTATACGGTGAGCGTCACTTTTTAAAAATGTTGTTTTCTGAAAAATACCTGTTTTTGTGGGAGATGGAAAAAAAAGTGCAATCTAATTCCAAAAATTTTGAAAAAAATATTTTTAGAATCTACAGACAAAATGTGATGAGACTCTAGTTTGCATCATCTTCAAATTCCTCACGGTTTAATTGCTATAGGCGCCCGAATATGAAGATTTAGTTAAAAATAATAATTGCAGTGTCCAGTTTGTCTAAAAATTGTAAACCACTATTGTGGGATCACCCTTAGGTCTCTAAATAAAGAAGTACTAAGTATTTTGGACTTTCAAAGCATTGGTGTCTTCCATACGTTCATCCATTTTAGGCATGCTTCCCTTCATCTTCCTAATCCTCAAAACCCCACTAAGGTCTTTGTAAAATGCCTAAGTCTATAGTCTTTTAGATTTTAGGATATTTTATTCCCCTAATACCATTTTGGTATATGGTATATAGGTCCTTCCCAACTCCTGATCCTTGACCTATTCTCTCAACTCATTCCAAATTCTTATGTCATTTCATCACTTTTGGGGTTTTCCTACCTTCCTACCTTCCATCCATTCCTTGTTCCTTGAAGCTTCACCCTTTATCGAAGGTCAGAATTTTGATGTCCCTCTTCCATTCCTCCTCTTTGGGCATGTAGTACTCGATAAATCAAAGGCCTAAAAAATGAAATAATAAGGCTAATTGAGGTTGTAAGTAATTTAATGCTTCGCCATTTTTGGCATGACAGAAAGACCAAGCCTAATACTTCGTCAACATACTCTAAGAGGCATGATTTCGACAAGGAAGCACCATTAATTCTCACCAACACCTACAATCACCAAGTCTTGATCCAAGGAAGCTACAAAGTGGTCTTAGATGGATTTTGGAATGGATTGAGGAGGAATTATGGCACCCATACTTTATTTATGAGTTGTAGACCCTCATTTGTTAGTGAAACACCTCTAGGATGTGATTTTGATGGATTTCATGGGCGATTTATCTCAATATCACACTCAAACCCATAAATCATCAATATGTAGATATAGTGGGCATCAGAGGAATGCTTGTAGAGGACACTTGTTGCTTGGGTGTTGGTTGTGTTCGTGGTTAGTGTTTTTTGTGTAGTATGGCCTTCTAACATTTTGCACACCCTCTTTCCATGGGTATATTTGCCTTAGTTTCCATTTTGAAAAGAGACATCGAAAGGACATCATAAGATAACATTCTAGAAGGAGTAGTTATGGAACCAACAAAAGAAAATACTCATAGGAAGCCCCAGGGCTTCAAATTCCAGTTTTGGGTAGTACATTTTTTGTATTGTAATGATTTGAGTTTGTCCCAAATGCGTGATAACATATTGTAAACCTTGAAGATCGAATGATTACAGGTAACATCAACTTTAGTTGACTATCTCTTTGTGCATGGTATTCATTTCTAGATATATGTTGTTTAGTTGTTTAACTTAAGATTTATAAAATCCTTGTAAAGGTTATGTAAGGTATCTTTTCAACATAATATAAAGGAAATGTGTGGTAATATTCATGGATTACTAAGTAGACCCGCTTAATTTTTTCAACCATTTATTGTTTTTCTGAATGTATGTGTAGAGCTTAGCTTGCATGTGTATTCTGAAAGGCAGTCTTCTGTTGTGTTTTGAATTAAGGCATTATCTTAGTTTTAGTCGATATTTTTTTTAAAATTCTAAGACTTTGTTTCCCAATGGATAAAAGGCATTGGTTTGTAACTAAGTTTCTCCCACATCATCCTCAACACAACCAAAATACTTCAACTTACACATCTTTTCTATTTTATTTGTGTGTTTGTTGCAATTTCCATGTTTGAATGTATATAAAAGCTAAAGCAATTATTATAAAACACATTCTCAAATACTTATATGTTACATAATTTATTTAAAATAAGGTGCTAAGACTTGCGTATCTAAAATAACACATGTTCTCAACACCTTATGACTAACCCCTTTTTTCTTGCAAAGCAAGAAGTGAAGGAGGTCTTACCCAACTCAACAATCGGTCCTAAGTTTCCCATCATGAATATAGGTTTGTGGTAATCTACCAACATATTCTTGGTGCATTTTCACTATCATGCCAATGTTGAGAGTGAGACATAATGGACACATATCTTTTGAGAATCTTGCATAGGGTTTTGAGTGTTAAATTGATGAATATCAGTTGACTAATAAGTAGATATTATAAAGTCATACACCATATGAATATCATGACATCGTTTTTTAAAAGTAAAAGGTGACAATATCTAAACATAATATTATTTGTTGGATAATGTTTTTACATATTGAAAAGAGGAGTTTGAAGGAGCAACTAAAAATAGGCCACCAAAAAGAAAAATATATACATAACATGGTTTATGGCTAGGAAAAACAAGAGTCAAAAGGAGAATTAATGATCAAAATTATTTAAGGGTTGGTGAGCTATGAACTAAAGAAGCACAAGATGCCAAATCTTAGTTTGGGATGGGGAGGAGTGTGTTGGTATGGGAGATGGATCAAAAGGAAGTGTAGTGCATGAAATGCATGACATACCATAGATGAAAATATTGATCCAAGCTCCAAAAGATGTGTGTTAATAATATCTATTATATAATGCATAGATTTTCATTCAATAGACCAACTTGAATGGCATTGAAAATAGATATAAATATAGTACCATTCTAGTTTCTTTGAAAGTAAATAGGCCCCTAATGAGAGCTAAAAATGATAGAGGTTGTATGCTTCCAACACAACATTAAGCTTTTCCTTAGGGATGAGGTAGCTTTGAATATAGTGTTCAACCAACTTGTCAATGAGTGAAGCATTTTGGAGGAGGTCCATTGCATTAGATAGAAATAGAGATGCAAGTTCTAATAATTATTTTTGTGATACAATATTCCACTTCAACCTCACAAATGGAGTGTTGTGTCTAATTATTAACTAAGTTTAAATGTTGATTTGCAAATATATCATTGCTATATGGAATCAATAATTATTGACCATTAAATCCATATTTAGAATAATTATTAAATGCAAATTGTATCTATACCTAAATCTATATTTGTAATGGTTTCAATCAAGTGAAATAGGGTTGACGACACAAGGATAGAGAGACAAATGAACTAAGAACTATGGGTACAAGTTAAGGTATTATCATGGTGCTTTCAATAGTATCTGCATAAGGTAGAAGGGAAAGAGGTAATAATTCACATGTAGCACAACATAAGTGATAGGAATTATACCAACATATCAAATGTTAGGTAAAATTAGATCATGACATTGTTATAACTCAATAGTCCTATTGTGATCCTTGATATATGTATTGGGAGAGTTCAAATGAACATAATAATGGATAGTCTTCTCAAACACGTCAAGTTATTAGCTGCTTTGTGTGTTTGATGCATTGCATAATTGTAATGTAGTTAAATGTATAGGTGATTTTCACATAAGCAAGAATTTTACATATACAAATGTGTCATGTGATAACTCGTTAGATTAAATATGCAAATATTATAGTTCATTACCTAAATGTTTGGAAAAGGTTGAGTTTAGTGATATGAACTAGTTATATGTAGTTAGGAAACATAATTGACCTGGGATACCTTGAGAAACCTATTTTTCTAGAAAAGAGCAGCACCACTATTTAAGTGCTTGCACGCTAGCACATAGTTGTTTAGCATAAGTTGAATATTTTTTCCTCTTAGAAAGGTCTCTAAGTGATATGCCTCAATCCTAAATAAAAAATGCAGATTAGGCAAGCTCAAAGTTGTCCATTTAGCTCATTTTGGCATTGGATTAGAGGACAACTTTGAGAGTGACATTGTTCGAGTTCTTTTTCTTACTCCCAAATATTTATCCACTCACAAAATGACACGTGTTATTCACCCACTAGATAATTGATTATACCATGTATTTAAATTTCAATGCCATTTATTACTTCAACAATTAAATTAGCAAGCACCAATATATGTTTTATTGTATTTCATTGATCTCTAATGCTCTCTTTCCCTAGTAACCTCATGAGCTTGCCTTTTTTTCGAATATTATCCATATGTTGATTTTTACTTGGTAAATTTTGGATGAGGTTGTAGTTCATCTATAATATTTTGTGGATATGCTTGGATAATCCTCGAGTTCTCTTTACATGTATCTTGCTACATGTTTTTAGGAGTTCTGCATTGTGTTATTGCCTTGAAGGAATTTGAAACGAGGTCATGCACTTATCAATTTCTCCATTATCATATCACCGCATCCCATTGAACCCATTTATCCCATTTATGTGAATCTGAATTACAATTCTTAATTTAGTTATTACGTTGTCTACCCCAAGCAACCTTTGGAATGTTGTAGTTTCTTTTTTTTCACAATTCATATCTATATATAAATAAAATGTATAAAATGAAAGCAAAGTAAATACAAAGCCATGCAACATGGTTACTAACATGTTTCAAATTGGGTGGATACTTGTCATAGCTCTTCCTATGGGAGTTATAGAAATTTCATCTCTGAATCATATGTAAACTGGCCAGGCAATGGCATATGGAATAAGCTATGGCTTGTCCTCATATATCAGGAAGCAAATTATCATCTTCTACACGTTTTTATCAATATTCGATCATCTTCCACTGGTATCTGGAAAGCTTGTCATTTGTAAGATCCGTCTTATTAGAAATGGCGCTAACAGAGGTAGCTCATAGATGACCCAGGCTGCACTCTGATCAATAGCGACTTTCCAGGGGTCTGTTATGAGTGATCATTATCTAACAATGTTGTAGATGTTTCCTCAAATGTTACTAAGAAATTGATGTTAAGCTCCTCCTCTTCTTTTTATTGTTTGTTTTTTCTTTTGCAGGAATAATTCAATTCACTTATCTCACAGACTATGCCTACTTACAGTGTCATGTACGTAAATTTATATAGTTTACTGTGTATTTTGAGAGTTACAGTTTTTTTTGGTAAACCCTGTTGCATAGATCTGTACATAGTATGCAATACATTATACAGGTGGTTTCAGGTAAATTTATTGTGAGCAATTTATTCGCAACAATTTATTGTCAGCAATTCATCATCGTGATATACTCATCGCGTATACAACTCAGCACCAACAATTCATCATTGTGGTATATTCATGGGATATACCTTTTTTATTTGTTCAACAAAATCTCTGTACTTTTTCTTTTTTTGGATGCTCTTGGCCACTTAAATATTGAAAAATGTTTGCGTGGTGAATATACTATGACGATAAATTGTTGATGATGAATTGTATATACAATGAATATGCCACGACATTAAATTGCTGACGATGAATTGTTGGGATGAATTACTAGTGGTGAATTTTCTTAGAACAATACAGATACAATATCTTGCGGGGATATTGCAGTTTTTTGAGAATATGAGATAAAATTTCTGTAAAGTCTTTCAAAAATATTCTAAAAACCAAACAATTCAAAATAGTGAAATACCATATAGTAATTTTTAGCCTTGTTTTTTTTTTTTTGAGCGCGTAGAGGAAGTAGGCTAAATATTACATACTTTATTCTGTCTGAAGGCAGATATAGCCTTGTGTACAACTAATATATATAGGGATGTATTAGAGAATATCCAGTTCAAATTGTACCTGGATCCATGTCAGCTATTCGCATACAGTGTATCTGACACTGAAGACATCTGGTAACTTGAATAGGAGTTCTTCAACACTAGCACCCTCTCAACAAAAAGCGTTGAATCCCATTGCATTTCCCCATGAAGATAATTTTTGTTTCTAGGAAAATATTCAGGAAGAAATCTATCTGCAAATAACTATTGCTCATTGCCATCTTCAAATGGAATGGTCATGATTTCTGAACAAAGAAAAGCCTAGAGAATTAATCCTGGACAATCATATTACGTAAGAGCAGGTTCTGTTCATGAAACAGAAAAAGGTTGAATGTGTGATTTTTAATCCCTAAGAAGACACTGAAGTTTGGTAATGTATGAAGCCTCAGATTATCAGTTGCCTTTTATACGTTCGAGTCTTCTATTCTGAGAGGACATCCCAACATTATATTGCATACACTAGCATTAGATTGTACAAAAATTGTCATGAGAATCCCACTCACTAAAGATCAAGCTTAAGTCCCTCATTTTGGAAGATTTCTCAATCTGTAGAAAGAAATTTCCATTTTCAATATGTATTTGAATTTATATTTGACATTTGCAATTCGCAGGTTTCGAAGAACTTCAGCATAAACACATATCCCTTGAATCCAAACTTGGGAAGTGATCACAGCCAATTGTCGTGTAGCTCAAATGGGTTACAGTCAACCAGGTAGTTTATTTACAAAACCTTATAAGTAAATTATCTGACTTCCTGCACCAGTCAAGCCTCTCTATCATAGTTATAATGTATATCACTCCAGAGAGGCTCATCTGCTCTTCTTCAAAGAATTCTGGGTATCCATATATCACTCTTAGTGTGTTCTAGGAGCAGTTCGTAATTGCATATAATCAACCATGAATGTTGTTTGGCTCGGTAATTCTTGATGAGATTAAAGGTCCCCTTTAACCAGTGTTCCACGAGGTTTTAGGGACGGGGACGGGGACGGGGACGACAGGGAACGCGTTTCGGGGACGAGGGGTTGGGGGGACAGCAGCAAAGGGATGGCAGGGTGCTGAAATACATATAGTACTCGAAAAAATAGTTATAAAAGATGTATAAGTATAAGAATTATACATCTTAGAGACAACTAGGAGTCCCCTAGACGTCTTGAGGACACCCCAACACCCTCAAAGTCCTAGCAGCGTCTTGGAGATAGTGACACTAGTGGTGGGATGGTGGCGTTGGTGGTGGGCTGGTGGGGGGATGTTCCCCCAAGTCCCCAAGTCTCCGAGACATCCCCTTCTAGGAAACACGAGGTTTTTTGGGGGAGACGCGTCCCCGTGGAACACTGCCTTAAACATATTGGGGGATAAGCTTGGCCAACATTCTTAAAGTTTGTAAACCTGAATCATGCTTGAATGCATGTCATAATCATTACGCCATAACATAGCCATATACCTATTGAAGTTATGCCACGTTATTGCAGTGAGAAGGATTTGAACATGGACTCGGATTCAGATTATATTAATGGTAATAGATTCTATGTTCTTCTTGAAATATTGACCTCTAATGCCTATACTTTGACTTTTTTTAAATGAGAAGATTTGCCAGGTATTGCACATTATACAAACTTCTCTCCGTTAAATTTGATATAGGATGCATCCCCACTGTAGTAGGAATCTGCTGTACTGAAGGATAGAGGCAGAGATTAAAGATGACAAAAGACTTAGAAAAGTTTTACACAAAAAATAATTATATTATATTCATGAATTTTTAACACAGAACAACAACTAATTTTTATTTTGCTTCTTCTGAGCAAATTATATTTTCTCCACACACTTAAAACTTTACAACATCACAACTTATAAAGATTATACACGGCAACAAAAGTTATAAGCAATAAATTATAAAATTAATGACATTTAAAAATGCCAAGATGTCATTGTCCGAAACATATTTAAAACTTGTCCAAACGCATATAAAAATGTGCCCTTTCGATATAAATAACCATCAGTACGAACCCCACTGAACGCCGTAAAAAAGTAAGCAAACTGCATTACCGCGAAGGAGAGAGAAAGGCCTTGCAGTGCCGCGGGGGAAACACTCAACTGTAGGAGGCAAAGAGCAAGACTACGAGGCTGCGGTTAACTGTGCTACCACAGACAGTTGATAGTCAGGCCACGGTGTAGCGGTAGACACCGTGCCACCGCAGGTGGTCAAAAGACTAACTGCGGTGTGGCGGTAGTTACCACGGGACTGTGGGAGCTTAGGGAGGAGGCCGTGGTATCGCGATAACACCACACAACCACGGTCAAGGAAATGAAAGGCCGCGGTATCGCGGTCAATATTGCAGTACCGTGAGTAGAAGTCAAGGTTGGCACGGGGGCATGGTAGAAGCCAGATTGACGCGTGAGAGATGGGTGAAATCCCAACACTCCCCTTTGAACACAACTCCTGCCAATCTGAATGCCCAGTCACTCTCTTTGAAATATGAATGACTCTTTTCCTAGTGCCTTAGTGAAGATTTTTGTGTGCTTCTTGTCCAACCTGCAAAATTCCAAAGTGATTTCGCCAATGTTGACCAGCTCCTTGATAAAATGAAACCAAGTATCTATGTGCTTGCTCCTCTTGTGAAATACAATATTTTTTGAAAGAGCGATGGATAAGTTGTTGTTGCAAAAAATTCTTGTAGGTTCAAACTGTTCAATCTGAAGCTCCTTCAAAACTCTTCTCATCCACACATCCTGGCATGACGCACTAGTTGCAGCTATGTATTTAGCTTCGACTAATGATAAAGTGACAATTGGTTGCTTTTTTGAAGCCCATGAGACAACTCCACTGCCAAAATGGAAAACATAACCATATGTGCTCTTCCTGTCATCGATGCTCCCAACACAATCACTATCTGTATAACCTATCAACTTGAATTTATCTGATTTTGTATACTGGATGCCATAATTTTTTGTCCCACTAATGTATCTTAGAATTGTTTTTCCAGCCTTCCAGTGAGTATCTTTTGGTGTTTCCATAAATCTGGATATTAAGCTTAATGAATACATAATGTCTGGTCTGGTAGCTGTCAAATACATTAAACTCCCAACTAGTTGTTTGTACAAGGTTGAATCAACATCTGAACCTTTATCCTCTTTACTCAGTTGCAAACCAGTCACCATTGGAGTAGGAGCAAATTTACAACTTTCAACATATGAAATCTTTTTAAAACATCATAAGCATATTTAGCTTGGGAAATAAAAATTCCATTTTCATCTTGATTTACCTCAATACCCAAAAAATATCTCATCAGACCCAAGTCTGTCATTTCAAACTCTTTCATCATAGCTTCCTTAAACAATTCAACTGTGAGATCACCAGTGAAGATTAAATCATCAACATACAGGCAAAAAATCAAGATTTTACCTTCTTCATTCACTTTAGTGTATAGTGTTGGTTCACTGCAGCATCTGATGAAGCCATTATGTGTTAAATAACTGTCTATTTTGCTATACCAAGCTTTTGGGGCTTGTTTCAGACCATACAATGCTTTCTTTAACTTGTAAACTTTATCTTCTTGACCCAATATCTCATACCCAGGTGGCTATTCAACATATACTTCCTCAAGATAACCATTGAGAAATGTTGATTTCACATCCATTTGGTGAACTAACCATCTGTTATGTGCTGCTATGGCCAATATCATTATGACTGTATGCTGCTATGGCAAATATCATTCTGATTGTATCAAGACGAGCTATAGGTGCAAAAGTTTATGTATAATCAATTCCAAGTTGCTGTGCATAACCTTTTACAACTAGTCTTGCTTTGTGCTTCTGCACTTCACCATTTGCATTCAATTTTTTCTTGTAAATCCATTTTACTCCAATTACATCTTTGTCTTTAGGAAGACTCTGTAACTCCCATGTCTAATTGTTTTCAATTGAGTCAATCTCTTCATCCATTGTTGTTATCCACTTATCCTCTTTAATTGCATCTTCATAGTGGATTGGATCTTCAACTTGAGAATAAAATGCAAAGAGTGTGAACTGTTGTGAATTATTCTCACCTTCATTCTGATTGTAAATATCACTTATGTTGCTGATTTTCTGTCCTCTCATACTTGTCAGTGTTGGATTTGAAAGATCACTTGAATCTATTGATTGTGGACTTGAAGGTCCTATGCCAGAAGTTCTTGTTGTAGATGGCGTCTGCAGTCCTCTTTTTGCTGCTCTCACATTGCTTGATGGTGTCACTTGTTGACCACTTGTCTGAGATTGAGTTGGCATTGAAGGGTTCACAACTGTAGGAACATTTGGGTATGTGTAGGATCATGATGGGCCAAAAAGTGGCAATGAGGAAAAATCACGTTTTGGATCGACTCAAAAAACGCGGAAATGTCGAGTTGACTTTTCTAGGTTCGGGTGTTAGTAGATTTACCCGAATCAAAAACCAAACCTAGTTTCCACAAATCGGATATCCAATTTCTGGAAACAGCATATAAAAAAACAACCGACTCTTTCAACTTCATTTCTCACAGTTTGCACGCGGGCACACAAGGAAAAACCCAAATCTGATATCCACTTTGAATCAGATATCCAATTTCAAAGGTATGTATCCGGTTTTTTCAAATCTTGTAATCGATTTTTCAAGTAGATTCTCTTAAGTTTAAGTAGGTTTTATTAATTTTTTTTCAAAAATAGGGTTTTCTATTGATTTTAAAAAAAACTAGAGTTTACATTGATTTTTTATTAAAAATTAAATGTTTTGAAATGGATCTTGATTAAAAATTAGTGTTGTTGATGTATTTTTTATCAAAAATAAGAGTTTGTTATTGATTTTTGTGAAAAAGTACCCTTTTTTTTGGATTTTTATTAAAAACTAGGGTTTTTTTACAATAATTTCATTTATATTGTGTAATTTCAATTAGTTTAATTAGTTTTTAACTTTAATCAGGTATTATGGCTGCGAATGAAAATCCACAAATGTTAAACGCTCCACCACCTCCGCAGCCAAATACTCCACCACCTCCGCAACCACCAATTGAAGACTTAATTGGTGAAAAATTGGGGCAATTGAGGGGCATTTGTGAAATTTATCAGACAATGCCTCGATTGAGAGATATGACAAACACATTGAAGGAAATAATTAAAAATATAGAAACCTCTCCACCCAACATAATTCCTTTTATTCGTGGTGAGAAGACATGAGGGAATATTATCGATGTGGATTGTCTTACGATGATGTGAAAGATCTCCAAACAACCAAAGCCCAAATAGCCTCTTTATTCATTGACCCTCGCACCGGTTTGCCAATGAATGTTAATAAAACAAAACTTTCCATAAAATAGTGCATGCATAGGGACATTGTAGCTGACTTTTGGGATCGTTGGTGTATGGTTTTTGATAAACCACCGAACAATAATTCTGACATATTATTTTACTTTATTAAAAAATTATATGCTGAGTTTGTGTTAGGGCATCATGTCAATTACTTTGACATTAAACCCTTCTAGGGCGTCGGTGGAGGTATGCCCCAGGATAGACCAGGGGTAGTTAGAGTAGTCCTGTGCCTAAATGTTCCCCTTCCTCCCCTTCCTCCCCTTCCTTTGCCACCTCCAATATATCATCTAGAGATTATCCAGGATGCATCCACATAGATTATTCAGGCTATTCACTCTTTGTGTGGGCATTTGGTTTCACATGCTTCTACAATAGCTCAACCACATTTTGGTGATGTTGGTCAAGGCTTGAGTGCTACTCCATCATCTTCCTCAGGTCCACATATTTGTGTGCCACATACTTGCGCTATGTGTTGCCAAATATGCTTGGGTCCTCTTGTATAGCCCGTTGAGCATCCCTTGGACACTTATGATTATGACCTCCATGATGTGGACATTATAGATCAGTCGCAGGGGAGTGGAGCGCACCCTACAGAGTCCTCTCCTACTAGAGAGGGAGATGCTGGAATAGTGACATAGGTAAGATTTAAGTTATAATTTCATAACTTGGCTTTGTTTTTAAATGAATATTAATAAGAGATAGTATCAAGTACTAATATTTATTTACATGGTCTATTTAACAGTTGATGTCTGAGGAGGAGCTCACACGAGTGACTGATAGCACCCTTAGGGCCATTTCATTTGGCTTAGACACACACGCAGTATATATTTTCGCACTCACTCGTTTACATTTTATATTATATACTTGCTTGTCATTAATGAAATTATATAATAACTTAAATATGTTTATCTTGTTTTCCTCCTGTAGGAAATACCTAGTGCGAGTGAGGTGCAACATCGTCCAGACTATGGAGGTACAAATCTAGATAAGGGGAAGGTAATTGAACTCAAATTGTATTGAATTAAGATTTTTAAGATCTTATATTGATTATACATACGTCGACATAGTAGTTTCATATGTACTTGTCAATTTTATGTACAGGCAATTATGAGCTATACAAATATGATGACAAAGGACACACTTCCTAAAGGAGTAGTTATTGGAACACCTCAAGGAGGAGGTGTCGAAACACCTCAAGGAGATAAAGAAAAAGATCAACCTAAAGAGGTATGTGCTTATTTTATTTTGTGTTCGGTAAATAAGTTCCTATTACCAATAATCATATGTTAACTTGGATCAATTTTATGTTTTTGTTCACATACATAGATTGGCATTTCAAAATTTGATTTGGTATATTCTAGGATTCCTGACCCTTTGAAGAGACGTATATTTCAGGTAATCAAGATTTCAATTTTAGAGTTCAATTAAAATTCAATGTATATTGATTTTGATGTTAATTATTCGATTTTAAATTATATAGTATAACTAATCTCAATTGTGGTTTGAATTTTTCTTGTGCAGCTACCTTCAGAGCCAACGAGTGCTTCAAAGAGGCTCCATTTTGATGATCCACCAATAGTTTAGGATGAGATAGACATTTTGGCATGTAAATTTTGAATATATATTGAGATGGCATATGCCACATTTTATAAAACTTTGTTTGAGTTGGCGTCGATGCCATTTTTGTATATGGACATACACTTGATTATTGGATAATTTGATATATAGAAGTTGACAATCAAAATTTAATTTGTTCCTCATGTGCATGATTAAACTCTTTGAAAATTTTATCTTGAGCAATGGATATCAATGTACAATATCTTAAAACTGAATGGTTATATTATGTAGTTTATATTTATATCACTGATTACATTGCATTACACATCTTTCAAACTCAAATCATTAATTCACATTACATAACTAACAACTAGATGTTCATAGATGAATTTTTTTCAATTGCAATATAGTTCTTACAAAGTCAACCTAAGCAGTTATGCAATTACTTCACATTGCATAACTAAAAACTATGAGCAGTTGTCAATTGCATTTGTTTCTCATTGAATTCTATGAGACCACATTTCTTTGAAGCTTTTTTTCAAATAGTCCACTGCCTTATCTATGCTACCACATTTTTCATACATGATAGCGATCACATTAAGTTGTAATAAATTAAATGATAGCCTATGGCTATTTAATTTATACTCATTTTATTTAAATGGATGAGGCCGACCTTCCTTGATATTATTTTGTAATTTATTATTTTCAAGAGAGGTCGACCTCCTTGAAGAGTCACCTTATTTTGTATAAATACGAGGTGATGTTTGTTCATTTCCTCAATCAAGTTCATTCAGCATAATTTACAATCCAAGCAAAAGTTTGCATTTGAGCAGCATCGCTTCATCTTGCAGTAGTAGGCCGATTTCAAGGAGAAGCATATTCGATTGTATCTTTGCATCTACAAGAGGTGCTATTATTCATTGTATCAAATTCAGCCATGAGCTGGGCCTGAGTTGTAAGCAAATTTCTTGTTGTGTTTATTGTCTTATGTGTTTCATTTTTTGAGTGCTTTCATTTGTATTATTTGATCTCTAAGTTGAAGACAACGAGAGAAATGGTCATATTGTTGATGACAAAGATTTGACCATGTTGGCTCTTAATTGTCTTCCTTCATCTTGGGAGTCTTACATTCAAGGAATCGGCGTGAGATCAAAACTTCCCAAGTTTGATCGGTTGAGGGATGACTGTATTCAAGAGGATTCAAGGTTGGTTGCGAGAGGTATTAGACGAAGCCCTACAAATGAAGACATTCATGTTCTTTCCGCTCAATCCTCGAAGAAGGAAGGAAAAGGAGAAAAGAAAAGATGCTTCAAGAGGAATGGAGATAAAGGGTCAGATGGTTCTCCTGCATTCAAGAAGAAGTGGGACCTCTATCGTGTTTACTGGGATACGATTTTCTCAAAGTCAGTCAACTTGGATTTAACATTGGTAGCTCCACAAACCTATTTAGAATAGAGTGATCTGAAGAGGACATCCCTAAATCTCTATAGAGGTGTAAAGTTGCAAAGTGGTGCAACTTTCATTCTCAAACTCATACGACCCAACAGACTGTTCCAACACATCTGGATGGGTACGTTTATGCTAGGTATGGTTCTCTTTTGCACCCAAATATGCCGAATCGCTCTGAGCTGCATTAGAACGACATTTTCCCTTAAGAGTCCAAAGTGCTAAAAGGCAACAATCTTTGATGGACTATTTCTCGGAAACCGTGATGCTTACAGACTCTTCATTTGAGGATATGAGATCATGTTGAGACCATCTACAATAACCTCTCTCGGTTTTTTTTTATCTCAAAGGTGTTTTCCCATGGTGATGAGTTCTTAGTTGAGGGAAAAGTTGCCAGATGCAAGTAATGTAAAGTTGCAAAGTGGTGCAACTTTCATTCTCGAACTCGTACGACCCAACAAACTGTTCCAACACATCTGGATGGGTACGTTTATGCTAGGTATGGTTCTCTTTTGCACCCAAATACGTCGAATCGCTCCGAGTTGCATTGGAGCGACGTTTTCTCTTAAGAGTCCAAAGTGCTAAAAGGCAACAAACTTTGATAGACTATTTATCAGAAATCGTGATGCTTACAGACTCTTCGTTTGAGGATATGGGATCATGTTGAGACCATCTACAATAACCTCTCTCGATTTTTGCTATCTCGAAGGTGTTTTTCCGTGGTGATGAGTTTTAAGTTGAGGGAAAAGTTGCCAGATGCAAGTAGTGTAAAGTTGCAAAGTGGCACAACTTTCATTCTCGAACTCGTACGACCCAACGAACTGTTCCAACACGTCTGGATGGGTACGTTTACGCTAGGTATGGTTCTCTTTTGCACCCAAATACGTTGAATCGCTCCGAGTTGCATTGAAGCGACGTTTTCCCTTAAGAGTCCAAAGTGCTAAAAGGAAGCAAACTTTGATGAACTATTTCTCAGAAACCGTGATGCTTACAAAATATTCATCTGAGGATATGGGATTGTGTTGAGACCATCTACAATAACCTCTCTCAGTTTTTGCTATCTCAAAGGCGTTTTTCCATGGTGGTGAGTTTTCAGTTAAGGGAAAAGTTGCCAAATGCAAGCAGTGTAAAGTTGCAAAGTGGTGCAACTTTCATTCTCGAACTCGTACGACCTAACAGACTGTTCCAACATGTCTGGATGGGTATGTTTACACTAGGTATGGTTCTCTTTTGCACCCAAATATGCCAAATCGCTTCGAGTTCCATTGGAGCGACGTTTTCCCTTAAGAGTCCAAAGTGCTAAAAGACAACAATCTTTGATGGACTATTTCTCAAAAACCATGATGCTTACAGACTCTTCATCTGAGGATATGGGATTGTGTTGAGACCATCTACAATAACCTCTCTCGGTTTTTGCTATCTCGAAGGCATTTTCCCATGGTGATGAGTTTTCAATTGAGGGAAAAGTTGCTAAATGCATGTAGTGTAAAGTTGCAAAGTGGTGCAACTTTCATTCTCGAACTCGTACGACCCAACAAACTATTCCAACACGTCCGGATGGGTACGTTTACGCTAGGCATGGTTCTCTTTTGCACCCAAATACGCCGAATCGCTTCGAGCTGCATTGGAGCGACGTTTTCCCTTAAGAGTCCAAAGTGCTAAAAGGCAACAAACTTTGATGGACTATTTATTAGAAATCATGATATTTACAGACTCTTCATTTGAGGATATGGGATCATGTTGAGACCATCTACAATAACCTCTCTCGGTTTTCACTATCTCAAAGGCATTTTTCCGTGGTGATGAGTTTTCAGTTGAGGGAAAAGTTGTCAAATGCAAGCAGTGTAAAGTTGCAAAGTGGTGCAACTTTCATTCTTGAACTCGTACGACCCAACAGACTATTCCAACACATCTGGATGGGTATGTTTACGCTAGGTATGGTTCTCTTTTGCACCCAAATACGCCGAATTGCTCTGAGTTGCATTGGAGCAGTGTTTTCCCTTAAGAGTCCAAAGTGTTAAAAGGAAACAAACTTTGACGAACTATTTTTCGAAAACCGTGATGCTTAAAGATTCTTCATTTGAGGATATGGGATCGTGTTAAGACCGTCTACAATAACCTCTCTCAGTTTTTTCTATCTCGAAGGCATTTTCCCGTGGTGATGAGTTTTCAGTTGAGGGAAAAATTGTCAAATGCAAGTAGTGTAAAGTTGCAAAATGGTGCAACTTTCATTTTCGAATTCTTACAATCCAACGAACTGTTCCAACACGTCCGGATGGGTACGTTTATGCTAGGTATGGTTCTCTTTTGCACCCAAATACGTGAAATCGCTCCGAGCTGCATTGGACCGACGTTTTCCCTTAAGAGTCCAAAGTGCTAAAAGACAGCAATCTTTGACGGACTATTTCTCTTAAGAGTCCAAAGTGCTAATGTCAATGAAATGTGGGGGCATAAATATTTAAGGTTGGATCAAGATTCTGAAAGTCCTAGCTCTTGCATCAGAAAACTCCTACCCAATCAACTTGAATCAATTACATGGGAAATGAAATTCACAATGAACTTTTTACTTTTTTGTTTTTCAAAAAAGTGGCAAGCCACTATAATTTGTTATATGTAAATAGGAGATATTACAAAACCTAGTTCAAATGAGCATAACGACAGGAAAGAACGAGGAAGAAAACCTTTGGTTGTAGCTCGATTAAGTACAAAAATATTTTTAGATTTTAAACATACCCTTTATACAATGGCAGACATTTGAACTGTATTTAAAAAAAATCACTGGATATAGATTATGCCTATACACAGTTATGACCTTTTTACATTGTTTCACATTTCAAAATTCAATTTTTACAAAATTTGCCTATTTGAGGCATTCGGAGCACAGTCTTCCACAAGAGTAGTATGTTGGCATTTTGGAGTGACAAGCACATGTACAAACCATCAAAGTAGCAGTTAAACTACATACAATAGAAAATATTCTTAGAATAACCAATAGATATTATTTTAATTTGTCACATACCTCTCTGAAAGGATTAGAGTTGCCTATTGTTGCAACAGGTCCATGATCAATCGTGCCAGGAATATTGCAAAATTTGTCAAATGATAAATCTTTATTGTAACAATAAAATATATGCTTAGACTAACAAATCTATATTAATCTAAATAGCCTGAATGATGATGAATTGGTAATGCAAACTATAAAAGATGCTTTGAATAACCAATCTATATTATTGTAATAGGTCGCATACCTCTTTGAAAGGATCAGAGTTGGCTACTGTTGTAGCAGGTCCATGATCAATCGTGCTAAGAATATCATAAAATTTGTCAAATGATATATCTATATTGCACAACAAAAAAGAGGCTTAAGCATTGTACTTTCCATTCTTGAATATGCTATTCAAGTGTGCCTAAAGGGTCATCTCTTTGCTTAAGAGTATCCAATATTGCTTCATGATCAACATCACTAAGTGTCCATAGTTGTTTTGTCTTTGGTTTGGCATGATGCTTCAACAACTTAACATTTGTTGCTATAACAAGGTGTCAATACATGAGAATGGTTTTGTGTTTCTCGTAGTCTTCAAATGTAGGTATGCCATTCTTTCTAATCATGTATGTTCGCAACCAAGTTCCTGCAACCACAACTGAACCTGTAGGATACACGAACCCATCATCATCTTCCATCGATTGTGTTAGCTTGTGCTTTACCCCCACACATTGAGCTAACCAATATTCTGATCTCTCTTCATTCCCCTACGGTGCAACAACTGCAAAAACATGTCCTGGATGTAGTAGATCTGAAAGCCGGTCGTAATCAAGTGAACTTTCCATTGTGTAATTTTTTATGGATATAGTTTGAGATAAAGGAGTTAGATACTGTGGAACCCATGTATCCACCCACTCACTTGACTCGCATTGATCCCACTTGCATTGAATACAACTCTGACAAAAACAAGCCAACTATCATGTCCAAATGGTCCATGTGCTTGCATCTGAGCTTCGAAACGAATGCATCTTTGAAGAATCTTTTATTGTATGATAATCCAATCTGCCTCCCATTGTACCCTCCTCAACCAACCAAAAGAATTTGTGCATTGTTGAATCAATTGTCCCTCCCTATGATAATGCTGAACTACACCAATCAACAATAGAATGTGCATCACTGAATTTTGCTCTTGAAATCTTCAATTGCTCCTTAACTAGAGCTCTCTTTACACATGCACATGCTCCATCATGCTCCCCTTTCCCATGCCCAGTTTCAAAAAACTCCAAATATTAGGTACACCCCTCTCTACATGCATTCTACTCAACCAATAAAACATACGATCATTCTTGAATTGACCTATACAGTTATCTGACCAAATGAGATGTCGGCCCAGTGCTATATCATGCTCCTGCAAGAACTCAAAAAAATTCTCGAAACAATGTTGGACATACTCAGACGAGTGAGATCTATCATCACTCATATAAAAATGATACTCTCTGATTATCTTTCGATCCTCCTCTGTACTATCAGGTGCATGTCTAAACGCTATGTGGACAAAAATAGCAATCTGAATGGAATTGTAATACTGAGATTGTACCTCATTTTGTGGTTGCAATGTGTAGTTTTCAGCAAAATCAACCACTGATATAATAGTGTCAATCGGAAAAGAGTCCTTACATATCCTGAATTGTTGATCCAACCATTGAGACCTATGACTATGCCTTGCATATTTGTAGAAAATATTGTCCTTAAAATCTAAAATAAAATCAGCAACACTGCATTCTTTTGTAACCAACTCACATCTAGAACCTTCACCTCCACTCTACAAAGTATATTTGACTATCTCATATCTCTTTTTCTCGACAAGATTCTTTCCAAATTCATGTTCGGAACCCTCTTGAAAACATTGAAAAAACTTTGATAAGCCACCACATTGTGAGCACTTCGCATTTAAACAATCATTTCTATAGAAAAATGAACCATCATCCCTAGAACATAAAAATAGATCTAGCAAGTCCCTTGATGATTTCAGAAGATGCATTACACCACACTCCTACAACATTTCATTAGTATGCAAAGTAGAATGGATATAGCATAATAGTTCATGGTACATTGAAAACTCCACATGGTATTTGCAACAACAAGTATTACGAATCTTAAGAGGCACACAATAAAATGGCTTCAAACCTTCAAAAGTTCTTTGCGAGATTTCCATATTTGGATGTGTTTGAATAAATTTGTTGAACAAAATTGTTTGGCTTGATTCCAAGAAATATTTAGGATGCGATGTACGGTCTCAACTGCTAATTCTTAACTTTAAAACATCCTTTGCATTGGGTGATACTCTAGAGTTATCATGCCAAAATTGTTGAATTGCCTGCTTTACATTATTGGTTAGCTTCTTATCAAACACGTGTAATCCTTCCGACAAAAGCCCATGTATCATTTTGAAGAGGATCATCTATTCTTTCTCTTCTTGCAAGTGCTCTATCCAAAGTTTTACGATTTAAGTCAAAATCAATACAAGTTTGTCTCATAAAGCGAGCCTTTTTCAATTGATGGCTTACTAGGGCAGTGGTAATGACTCTCCGAGTAGCTCTTTTATTTTTTTCCTTGTTATTTTTTCCAATAGATTTGAGAGCATTAAAAATATTTTTGACAATAATAGAATTTTTTTCAGTCCTCTTGTTCAGACAAATCTTCAATTTGGCTAGCAAAGGTCTCATCTTTTCCATCTTTAGCAATTGTACAAAAAGTTGGCATTGCTCGGTCAATGTCTTATCACTAAAATATTGGTTGAAAAGTATTCTATCCCACAACCAAATAGTTTGTGTTGACCTCTTGCCTTCAAAATTGTTTATAATGTTATCATCAATTTCAACTAACCATTTAGGGGTCCTTGAAGGTCTTGAATTTGGAATATGTCTTTCTTCCACACAAGGTTTTTCATTTCTCATGTACTCTGGTGAAACATAATTAACACTTGCTTCAATATTATGTTCAACATCTTCATTTCCAACATTTTCACCTTAAACAATTTCAATATCAATTTGAACAATTTCATTTCCAATTTCAATATCATGTTCAACATCTTCAATTCCAACATTTTCATTCCCAATTTCAATATCATGTTCAACATCTTCAATTCCAACATTTTCACCTTGAAAATTTTCAATATCAAGTTGAACATTTTCATTCCCAATTTCAATATCATGTTCTACATTTTCACCTTGAACATATTCAATTTCCTCTTCACTTGAAAGACCATAGGGCTCAGGTTCACCAATATTTAACATACGTTGTCTTTTCTTCCTATGACCTTCTCCATATCTTTGTCTATATCCTTCAATATGTTCTTTTGTTAGCTTTCTCTTACGTTTTTTCTTCTGACAACTGTTGCTCCGCATTATACCAAAGAAAAGATGCTAAAAATAATTATGTATGACAAATTTGAGTACAAGATGTTCCAAATTTTTTTATCTTTGTCTCTTCCTGTCTGAAACTGCGCATTTGTCGCCTGCAAAGTGCTACAAACAAAATGCAGGGTCTGTTGGAATGCACAAAAATGGCCCACATGGGGTTTTTCTATGGCCCACAAATCGGATATCCGATTTGTAAAACAAGTTCTGCAACGGTAAGATTTCACCTTTGCACAAAGAAGTTTCACAAATCGGATATCCGATTTGTACACACATAGACCAAAGGGAGAGGGAGAGGGAGAGAGAGAGAGGGAGAGAGGGAGAGAGGGAGAGGGAGATAAATGGAGGGAGAGTAGGAGGGAGATAGGGAGA
>CM021108.1:373580996-373650416 GCA_007115665.2 Sequoiadendron giganteum | reverse complement strand
GTTTAGAGTTGAGGGAGAGAGGGGGAGGGAGAGGGAGAGGGAGTGAGAAGGAGAGGGGAGAGTGAGTGAGTGAGTGAGAGAGAGAGAGGAGTGATTGAGTGAGAGACTTGAGAGAGATAGAGGTGGAGAGAGCGAGAGGGAAAGAGATAATATTTAAATATTTTATAAATTGGTAATATATATATATATATATATATATTTAAATATTTATGGATTAACTAGAATATTGAAATAATATTAAAATATTTATAGATTAACTAAAATATTGAAATAATATTTAAATATTATACATTTAATAATATATTATATATTAAATACATAATTCGGTAAGAGATTATCATAAATTATATATTAAATATATTACATTATAAACTTTCTTGGATATTATATATATTAAATTATAAACTTAATTGGATTTTTAAATCATATATTAAAGATTGTATAAATTGTTTTAAAACTGATCTAAAAGATATCATATATCAAATTCAAATCCGATATGGGATTTGAATTGGCTAATTGGATATCCGATATTTGACACAAAATTTAATGCCTCGGTATTAGGCTTGGGATTTGGTTCAGACCTGCCAATCCTAAAAAGTCAACACATAAAACGTGTTTAACAACTAACCTTGCTTTTCCAGACTTTGCCCATGTGGCTGACGACTTTTATTTTACCTGAAATTGATGAAACGAAAAGGGTTTGTAAAGGAGCTTCTTAGCTTTCTACCAATATAAATTATATTTTACTTATAATCTAATAAATAATAATTATTTATTTTTTATTAGAATTACGACTAAAGTCCTAATTGATAGTCTGATAGAAAAACATCTATAGCTTTCAAATGGTATCACATTTTTTGAATCCAAAACATGCGTCACATTCTATGCTTCGCATACTATAGGATTAAAAAAAAAAAGAATTTTATTAAGTTTTGACCAAGTTAAGGTGGTCAGACATACGAGTTTTTATATTTTTAAAAAGTTGTAATAAAAAATTCATAATTAATTATTTATTTGAAAAAAATTACAAAAAAATATGCATCACATCCGGACATGAGTCCTCTACTTATATCTAAAATATTATGATTTTATTATGGTTAGGGTGGTCAGACAGACACCCACTTCTTATTTTTCCTTGAAATTTTAGTACTACTGCATGGAAATTTCAAATTTTCACCAAATAGATTTTTTTTTTTTTAATAAAAATTAACCTAGTAGTTTAGAAACTACATTCAATTTGCCACAGATTCTATTTTTACATATTTTTGAAATAATATAGATAACTTATTCAAATTTTTATGTCAAGTTGCTCAACTCTGATTTTCTGAATTTTCATTGCCACTTAAGGACCTGTTTTTTCCATGATGATCCTACACATACCCATTTGTTGAAACTAAAATTTCACTTTTCTCTTGAGGAATATTGACTGTACTCTCTCCACTTCCATCCCATTCTTCATCTTCAACAAATCGAACATCTCTTCTTATTATGATCTTTTTAGTTGCTAGATTATAAAGCTTATACGCCTTGGATTCATCACTATATCCAACAAATATGCAATTTCTCTCCTTTATTGTCAAACTTTCTTCTCAATTCATTAGGTACATGTGTGTATGAAACACATCCAAAAACTCTCATGTGAGATACACTGTGCTTTTTGCTAGTCCATGCTTCTTCAGGAATGATATTCATGACACTTTTTGTTGGGCATCAGTTCATTATGTATGTTGCACACGATACAACTTCAACCCAAAATTCATTTGTCAAATGCTTGGCTTTCAACATACTCCTAGCCATCTCCATTATCGTTTTGTTCTTTCTCTCAGCTACCCCATTCTGTTGAGGTGTATATCTGGTAGTGAACTGCTTGTGAATACCATGATCTCTGTAGAAATTTAAAAACTCTCTTGAAATGTATTCTCCTCCTCTATCTGTCCTCAACACTTTAATAAAATGACCACTCTGTTTTTCAGCAAGAGATTTGAACCGATGAAAGAAGTCAAACACTTCACTTTTGTGCTTTAAAAAATAAACCCATGTCTTCCTTGAATAATCATCTATAAAAGTCAGAAAATAAAAACTACCACCTATTGAAGGTGTCTGCATTGGACCACAAAGATCTGAGTGAAAAATTTCTAAAGGGACTTTAGCTCTTGTTGATTTCCCTGCTGGGAAAGAATCTCTATGTTGCTTTCCTAGAATACACCCTTCACATACTTTCTCAGGTTTTTCAATTAAGGCTATTCCCTTAACCATACTCTTCCTATGAAGAAAATTAAGACCACCAAAATTCAAATGACCAAATCTTAAATGCCACAGCCAGTTTTCATCTTTTACTTTTGCCTGAAGGACAGTTTGAATACCAGTTGTTGTCTCTTGTGCTTGTGCATAGTTTGTGCTCAAATCTGGCTGAATTCTCAAAGGAAACATTCTGTTGTTTGTCATTTTGATCTTACCAATTAACTGACTACTTGGGTATTTGTCTAAAATTATGCACAGTCCATTTTTAAAGGTTACTCTATAACCCTTTTGAGCTAACTGTCCTACACTCATCAAATTGTGTTTCAGACCTGGCATAAAATACACATCTGAGATATATTTCTACTCCCCTTGCTTGGTTAGAATATTAACATTTCCCTTTTCTTTAACTGACACTTTGTTGTCATTACCCAGGGTGACATCAAACTTAATATTCTCATCTAGACTTGTGAATAACGTTAAATTTTCTGTCATGTGATTACTACAACGTGATTCTAAGAGCCAAACATTTTTTTCACTTGCTTGTGCTACATTAAATGCCAAAAACATTGTACTCTTATCTGGTCTTTGTTCTTAACTCTCTTTAGTAAAGTTTGCATTTTGTCTACCCATATCATACTATTTCTTCCTACACTCATTCATATAATGTCCAATTCTTTTACAATAATGGCATTGAACCTGAGACTTTTCATACCTTTGACCTTGAGATTGATTTTGAAATGGGTTTTGGCTGCTGCCTCTTCCACTTGAACTTGACGGGTTGTTTCTTCCACCTCTGTTGAAACTTCTTCCTCTTGCTCTGAAATTTGACCTTCCTCCGCCTCTTCCTTGGTTAATTGAAGCCCGTGACTTGAATGCATGATCCAATGACATATTAGTTATTCTGGTGAGCTTGTGCTCATGAGAAATGAGTGAAGCATAAAGCTCATCTACTGTATATTGGGTGAGGTCCTTTGTCTCCTCTATAGTTACTGCAATTGATTCAAATTTTGTGGGTAAACACCTCAAAATCTTCTCTACCACTTTGACATCTTCTAGTGTCTCACCATGTGTTCTTATCTGGTTTACCAGTCCAATTATCTAGGTGAAATATGAATCTACAGACTCATTATCCTTCATATATAGAGTCTCAAACTGTCTTCTCAGTATTTGTAACCTTGCAGTTTTAATTTTCTCCATTCCTTGGTAAGCAATTTGTAGAATGTCCCATGCTTGCTTGGACCTGGTTGTAGCTGAAATTCTTGGAAAAATGCTCTCATGCACTCCTTGTAAAATTAAAAAGTGAGCTTTTGAGTCCTTCTTATTGTCTTTCAGCAAGTCTTTCTCTGCTTGAGTCAGAGCATTGTATTTTGCAGCAACTACCGGCTCTAGAAATCCATTTTCAAAAAACTCCCATAAATCTTGTGAACAAAATAAAGCTTGTGCTTGCAGCCATTTTTTTACAGACACTCTAATACACTCTTTAGATATGAAGAACTTGCTCTGATACCATGTTAAGGATAGAGGAAGAGATTAAAGATGACAAAATACTTAGAAAATTTTTACACAGAAAATAATTATATTATATTCATGATTTTTTAACATAGAACAACAGCTAATTTTTATTTTGCTTCTTTTGAGAAAATTATATTTTCTCCACACACTTAAAACTTTACAACATCACAACTTATAAATATTATACACGACAACAAAAGTTATAAGCAATAAATTACAAAATTAATGACATTTAAAAATGCCAAGATGTCATTCTCCGAAACATATTTAAAACTTGTCCAAATGCATATCAAAACATGCCCTTTCGATATAAATAATCGCTAGTATGAACCCCACTAAACACCATCACAAAGCGAGCAAACCACATTACCGTGGAGGAGAGAGAAAGGCCTTGCAGTGCCACAAGGGAACCGCTCAATCACAGGAGGCAAAGAGCAAGACCACGGGGCCGTGGTTAACCGCACTACCGCAGATAGTTGACAGTCAAGCCACGGTGTAGCGGTAGACACCGCGCCATCATAGGCGGTTGAAAGACTAACTGCGGTGTGCAGTAGTTACCACAGGAGCGTGGGAGCTTAGGGAGGAGGTCGCGGTATCGCGATAACACCGCACAACCATGGTCAAGGAAATGAGAGGCCGTGGTATCACGGTCAACACCACGATACCATGAGAAGAAGTCAAGGTTGGCATGGTAGAATCCAGATTGAAAAGTGAGAGACGGGTGAAATCCCAACATGTACTCCTGCATAAGGTAATTCAACAAGTAGAGCTCAATTTGTAAGAACTGGTAGATAGTATGTTATAGCCAATAAAGGACGACTTACATGACAATGACAACAAGTAGCCAGAGCCTCCACTTCTTTGACATTGCTTCTCAAGAATGCGTAAGTGTGAGGAGTAGTTTCAAATTGGAGCCTTTTAACAATTCAACTAGTTATGTTAGATTATACCATGGATAACAATTTTTGACTCTTAGGCTATTAATTACGCCATCAAATTTTAACCTGTTGGGAGTTAATTTGGATTCACAACTTGATTTTTAATTTTCAATATGAAAATCACGAGTTTCTCTATTCTCTTTCCTAATTTTTTTTGGTATGCTTTGTTGACTTCTTAGTAAATGCCTCTCCTTAGTAACCTTTGTATCAAAATTGCTTTCCTTATGATGGAGGTGGATGAGCATGGATCAAATAGGGAAACAAAAATATTAACACATAAAACACAACAATTTCCCAACGTACTGCTGCACTCAAGATGTATTTGATTGCTTACCGAAATGATTTACATAAATCCTCTAAGAGTTTAGAATTTACAAGAATGTTTTGGATAGTCAAAACTGACATAATTTATTTTTTAATATTTCACCCAATTCTTCCTAATTGACATATACATTTAATATTTCACTTGTCTAGTAGAATTTACTAGAATGAAGATCATTCTAGAATATGCATTTAATATTGGTCTTCGGTGGAAGAAATTACTATACCAACACTCCCCGTTAATTTCGACCATATATGCTTGAACATTTACCATTTTGTTTTTCAAGTTTGCTGACTTATTCAATTTTTTTTTTGCACAATACCTTTAAACTATCTTCAAGATCTGCGGATCTCTTTCCAACTATCACCAAATTCCATGGCAATCCTTCAAACCTTTGCTTTTCAAATCTTCAAATTTTTAATCTGGAAGTACTTTCACTATCTACAACTTTCCACTTTTCTTGACGTCTTATAAGATTATATCTTAAACCTTCAATCCGTAATTGATTACTATCATCTTTCACATATGAACATCTATACTTAATAACCTCTCGAACATACCTATAATTTTCTACCAACTTGATCCAAAATTCCATCCACAATTCATTTGCATACATCTTGTCATAGATTCACTTTTCCAATTTTTATTCCAACACATTTTTTTCACAATGATTCTTGAAACCACATATTGTACATGGATGTAAATCCCAACATATATCTTTTGTATGACCTTTCCTATTACAATGTGAATATTGAACACAATGCATTTCTTGAACAAATTTACTTGGGCTTATATCATTTCCTTTACCTGTTACATATCCAAGCCTTTCACATTTTGGCCTCATGATTAATTCAATGGGTTTTTTGATTCCTTTCTCATTCTTTCCTAATCCTCGTCTTTTGTATCCCATTCTTTTCATTATTTTCAAACCAACATTCTTTCCATTATAAATTTTCTCATTCTCATTAGATTTCACAAGATTTGTAGATTCACACATATTATCTTCATGCTTACACTTTTCATCAATTTTTTTGGTTATATCACACAAACCAATTGATTCATCAACTGAACAAATCATATCTTTTGTACCACATGCAACATCACACACCAATGGTTTTGATTTCAAACATTCATTTTCTTTCAATTTTGATATTTCCATTTTTTGTAAACTATTTTCTTCTTCTAATCTCTTTATTTTTTCTTTTAAATCTCCATTCTTCTTCTTGACCTTATCAAATAATTTCTATCTTTTTTCTAGTTCATTACTTTTTCTTTAAGATTATCAATTTTACATAGATATTCATACTCTTTTTCCAATCTCCTTTTAAGTTTGCTATCAATTTTGAATTGCATTCCTTAACATTCACTAATTCTTCTTTCAAATTATCTTTTTCCTTCTTAACACATTTACCTGTTTTTCCCATTGAAAATGATTAAAACTCACCTGATTTTGTCAGGCGATTTCCTCTTTTCGACAACTTCATATGTCTTCTCCTTTATGCTACAAAATAATGATTATTTTCTAAGATTTCTTTCATTCAATGACAAATTCAATTCTTCAACAAATTCAATTCATGAAAACAACAATTACTTAAGAAAAACAATGATCATCACAGATATCTACTGCAATTTTCAAACACGACACTTTCTCCTATTATCAACAATTTGGAAAACTCTTTTCATCTCATCCAAATCAAATCCCATATATTTCAACGAAACTTAGAACAAACTCACACAAACTCACCTTTCTGACTTTTGATTCTTTGACTATGGTCCGAGAAAATAGTAATATGCAACTTTATGCATCGGTAGTAACTCATGATACAGGGCCAAATAAATTTGTTCAAAAAGTGAACACACAATGTTCACATTGTAATAGGAAAGGTCATACAAAAGATATACGTGGTTTGAAGAATCATTGTAAAAAAAATATTGCAATAAAAATTGCAAAAGTGAATCTATCACAGAATGTAATCTTACAATGAATATTCCTGCAATCTCCTTTATTTCTCCTACGACTCCAAACAAACCCTGCAAAAAAGAAAAAACGGCGCTGGCAAATGATCGGCTTCCTTGTCTACCAGGCAGCGGCGGTTTATGATCCTACGAAATCCTCTTAGTTTGGTATCGGTAGCCTCTTCTTTTGCAACCATTGGTATGTTAAAATCCGTAATAATCCTTTGGCAGCGATCCTGGGCAGCGTCATTACTAACAACAACTTCTTTTACAGAAGAAAAGCAGGGACACACTTACCCACAATACTGCGGCCTAAACAATCCTATCTTCAGACATCGACATCGATCCTGGTCTTGAACAACAATTAACTTCCAATTCTTCTACAATCTCCTCCAACAACCTTCTGCTTCAGCCTTTGAGAAGAGTCGTCTACTTCAAAATCTTCAAACCCACATGATCGACTTGCTCTGATATCAGTTTGATGGAGGGGGATGAGCATGGATCAAACAAGGAAACAAAAATATTAACACATAAAACACAACGATTTCCCAACGTGCTGCTGCACACAAGATGTTTTTGATTGCTTACCGAAATGATTTACATAAATCCTCTTTAATAGAGGAGTTCAGAATTTACAAGAAGGATCTGGATAGTCAAAACTGGCATAAAAATGTTGTTAATATTTCACCTAATTCTTCTTTACCGACATATACATTTAATATTTCACCTGTCTAGAAGAATTTACTACAATGCAGATCATTCTAAAATATGCATTTAATATTGGTCTATGGTGGAAGAAATTAATACAACGATCGCGGCTTTACGAATACCGAGCAGGGGTAATGAAATATCCTAGGGCATGGAGTGGCCGCAGACATTTCAAGCAAATGACGAAACCAAAGGCCACAACCGAAGCCAAGATCTTCCTAGCCTGCACACAAATGAAATTTCTGGAATAGGTTATGGACATCTAACAATGGAAGGAGGAATTGATACTATAGGAAATGACCATTCTCAGGAAGCTGCTACTGCATGGAGTTATGCATCAAACCATCCCTCATCTACGTCGGGCCAGTCTGTATGGTTCATTCACAATCAACATTGACTCGTCTTCGGGCAATCAAAGCAAATCAAGAGAGCACGACTCCAAGAAAAAATTCAATCAACTCGAACAAAAGGACATTCAAACAAGCAAGTCAGGTATCATTTTATTCTCTTTTCGATTTTCAAGCCCATTTGTTTTTGGATTAGAGAAAATTCGGCAAACACCATCTTAAAAATGATTGTACAACCAAACCAAGAGATATTTAAAGCCAAGTAACTTCAATAAGACAATACAATCTTGTGCACCCAAGAAGAGAATGATAGAAGTGAGAGTTATCCCATTCAAGAGAGTTAGATTTTTAGAAGAATTAATCAAATTAGAAGCTCACAAGCTAATTACTTTTGTGGTTTTTTCATAATGAGATCAATTAAATTAGAGCTAGTGATCCACTTGAACAAATTAGGATAACAACTACACTTCTCCAACAATTCACAAGAGAAAATCCCAACACATTAGCACAAATACATCACTTCAACACCATAGTATGCCATTAGATACTCCTATTAAAAGTGAGTGAATCTATTTGTGTAACCTCACTTGCCACAACAATACTAGTGTCACTCATAGGACTCTCCTTCCATAAAAATAGAGTAGTCAATTAGATTCTTTCCTACTTGACTAGCTCTTGCCACAAGAGTACGAGTTATTTAATACATGCCATCAACAAGGGTGCAATAGATGTGTTATCTCACGTCCATTCATACGCTTTATGGTGAGCTCAACATCAAGGGTAAATCCTTTTAGATCAACTCTCTCATTTTTTCTCTTTCATTTTTTGTGTTACCTTTTTCTCTTTTTGTATCAACCTTAGACAAAAATAGCAATTCTTCGTTACTAATTTGGGGTGGACGGGAAGAGATGATTGGTATTTTATTCATTATGGATACTAGATACAACCAATCAACACCATTATGAATAGGTGGTTTATTCTATGGAACCTAAGTTATCCCTATAAATGTTAGGACTAACAACATCTTAAGGAAAGCATTCCTCAAATGAATCTAGCACTTCCCCATTTAGCTAGTACATCATTGGTGATCCCATGACACTTATCTTGAATATGAATGATTATAAGGACAGTAACTTGGATGGGGGTATTTATGACATGATAAAAATGCTCGTGTGGGCCACAAATTCATAAATTTTAAAATTAATCACATGGGGAGATTGTTAATGGTTCATTTTATAATCAAGCTATTACTAAGAAAGATCCCATCATGTCCTCATTCGATCAGAGATCAAAATATATGAACCTAGCTATAGGATACAACTTTGCAAATCAATAATGTGTTTAATCACATCAACAAAGATCTAATGTAAGCTTGAGTAGCATGAATTAATATCAACATAGATTTTTAAAATAACCAATTCTCTACCCAAAGGGGAGACACAAATCAAATTAAAACAATAGTGAATGGGGCCACTTAACTCCAACACTTTGAAAAAAACCCTCCTCGTGGTGGTGAGACACTAAACCCAAGAGAAGAAACCTCCAAAGCACTTATATCTAACCTATTCAAGTGGATCAAGACTCTTGAGGCTAGGGTTTTTGAGCATCCAGTGCATAATCTATCCCAAATAATTGAAATACTGAAGTCTTTGAAGCATTGGCCTTGCACTCCAATACTTTTGTTGCTAGTGAAAACAAACAAAGCCAATGGTTAGCTCAAATATCCAATTACATTAAATTCTACTTATGCAATGTGAATAGTGAGGCTTTCATGCCTCTTTTTCCCTTGTCATTGATATTATGAGTTAAAATAAATAGAGTGGCATACCTATAATGTTGTTAGATTCAAATATATCTCCACCTAGTTTTGAACCTCTACCTATACGTCTTCAAAATTATCCAATTTACTCTACGTACCAATATCCTACCATACCTTTCCAAATGTACAACCTACACAAGAAACTCCACCCATAGGGCTCATGTTTAAGGGAACTATTCCTTCCATATATAACTCCCTTTTAGGGACATATTGTGAATATCTCAAGGAGCTAGTGGGTCAAACAATCCATAATATGATATTTCTATAACATCTACTTGAATTTCCTAAGCTTAAAGGGATATGAGATCCCAACTCACATATCAAGGCTCACACAATAATAGTTTGGGAATTCCTTTCTTGGGATGGGGGTTATTGCAAGAAATTTTCTAAAGACCTTGGAGAACATTATTCTAGATTGGTATTATTGGATTTTAGAGGTGTATATCCTTTCCTTTGGCAACTCATTTGGTGAATTTGTAACCATAATTGATATGAACATGCTATTGAAATTCAATCATTCTTGAGCATGAAACAGAAACAAATGAGTTAGTTTGACATTTCATAATATGATGGATTCTCGTCCTCTATTCATTAACTTGTGCATTGAATAGAGATCATATGAAACTATGCGATCTCTTCTTGCATTCCCTCAATGTAGACAAATGAGAAGAGGTCTAGAAACTCACTTATAAATTTAAAGAAGAGGTTCTTGAGAGTGATCTTAGAATATACTAGGCTACCATCAATAGTGGGAGGAAGTAGTAAGGTGACAATTGAAGGTTTTTCACCAATGATAATAATATCAAAAATTCCAAAATACTAAAGATTTTGAAGAAAAAGTGCAATGCTACCATTGATGGGGTCACATATATTCCACCTTCCAAGAAAAATAACAATCATAAAAACTATGGAGGAGGTTCTAATTATACAAAATTGGGGAATTAGAATGTTAATACCATTGACTATCTCACAAGGAATAAATATGAACAAATGACTAGAAAAAATAGAAAAAATGAGTGATTGCACAACAGTAACTAGTATGATCTATATTAAAAATCTTAAGAATTTAACCTCACAAAATATTTCTCATTTCACAAGAGAAGTGGGCATGGCATTGAGTCGTGTAGAGAGTACCAATGATTTATTTTGAATCTCCTATAGGAATAAAGGTGCCTATTCATATATATTCCTCATTCAAGAAAACTTGAATCACAATCATCAAGGGCTAGTTACCTCGTATAAAACAAATTTAAGGGTATATCAAGATCCTTTTCCTACGCACCAACATGATAATAATTATAATAAATTAACATTGAACCAAATGTTTCTACCATGAAAGAACAAAAAACCAAAGGAAATTGGGCATTAAGGGTGAAACAAAAATACTCAACTTAGTTGAGCTTGTCCAAAACGATTTTTTTCAAGAAAACCTTACAATCTTAGGAATAAAAAACCATAAAAACATGATTTCAACAATATATCCTATTCCAACTCCAATAAGTACTTATGAATTGGTGGAGGACCTTAAGAATAATTTTGTGAAGATATCTTTAATAGATATTATAAGGAACTCCCCATCTCGTCACACAACACTCTTAGAGGTGATCAAGCTTAAATATTTTAACAAAATAACCTCACCTTCAAAAGAGAAAATTAATTAAGTACACCTTAATTTAAGTCCACCAATGTGGAGTTGCATGATCCTAGTTTCTTTTTTAATATTAATAAAATTCCCATGGATGCAGAGCTAATAAGAAGAGGTGATCCTGCCTTTGGTTACAAGTGTGGATCAATGATATGCATTAAAAAAACTCTTGTCAATGATGGAGTTTTAGTGAATATAGTTCATTTATCTCTTTGGAGATAGTGGGGTATGAGCACACAAATATTATGGTTTACAAAGACACCTTGTAAGGATATGATAACCTCAAGGTGGAAACCATTGGAAAAATTACGCTTCCAATTTCTTTGGGACCTAAGATGGTTTCAACGATAGTTTATGTAATCAACTAAGGTACAAGGTATAACCTACCATTAGGATGACCCTTAATGCACAAAATGAGGGTGACTCCTTCCATACTTTTTCAAGATATTTGATTCCTTCATTAGGAAAAATATGTTGGAAAGGGAGACTTAGAATCCTTTAACATGATCAAAGTAGATGCTACAAAAATAAGGTGGATATACTTGTGATAACCCAAAATTGTAACTCAAAATTGTCACTTTTTTTATTGCTATTTTGTTTTAATCAAGTTATCAAGTATTCATGCATTTGTATACTCAGGTACTTATACCCATACGAGATAGGGATCAATCCATTAAAGATAGGTATATTCTTTAGACAAAGACTTAGACTCATCAGAACCATTTAGATCCCGAGTCACTCTCTAAAGACTACAATCCCTTATTAAGAGTGCACAAAGGTCACCGTCTTTAGGAGTATGATATACATACATAAAGAAAGGCTTAAAAATTGCCTCAAAATTTGGCCTATTTGGCCTAAAATCTTGGGGACTCAAGCAAATCTATCCCAATTTTTTGGTTAATATTTTTTTCAAAGTTATTAAAAAAAAAATTCAAAGTTTTACTATATGTGATGTTTTGTATTAACTTTGATTAAAAAAAATAATAGAAAAAAATATGGTAATTTTGAGATATATGGTTTGAGTTGTTACAATACCAATTTATTATGAACTATGTACCAACAAGATCACCATGCTATATCTAACACCTCAAACCATTTGAGAAGAAAAATGGATTAAGATGCAAATTAAGTCTTGACCACTGCAACAAAACTAATAAAAGAATGACAAAAATCATTGAAGAGTAGGGAATTAGTAATTTTGAAAAGGGAGACTTCCAAATAAGGTTCAATTGTCAACTAAAACCATGGAAAACATAATGGAACTATTGTAAAATGATAAATCTTTTTTATTTTCTTTCAAATAAATCTACATGGTCAACATGGTCCCATAGGTGGACATGTTTGTGTACATAGAAGAAGATTTAAATTGGCCTAGCCATGTAGGTCTACTTTCATCCACAAATAGAATACATTTTTTGTGACCAATACTCTTATCTCTTACAATAAGAATATACTTCTCCCCTATCTGAAATTCTCTAATGCGTCCCCTTTCTCTAAAACTACATCCTTTGTATCTATGTCGCTTGGTTGAAATGCTTCCCATATAGCTTCTTTCTCTTCCTCAAATATTTTGACCACCACAATTAAATGTTTGGATTTTTGTTCTTATTATCCTCTTGCATGAGAACCTCCTCTCTCATTTTCTATTATTAAAAATAGAATTGGATTTTCTCATTTGAAAACTTAAATCCCTCATGTCATGAGGCAATTCAGTCCTCTTCATGGTTAGGTCTCATTTGAAGACCCCTTTATGAAATTATTTCTTTTGAAAATCAATGCCATCATTTTTTTTTTCTATCTCTTCCTTTTTGAACTCTCCCCCTTTTTACATTAATTGTTAAGGGATGAGTATTACATTAATAGGAACTCATTTAATGTAAAGTCAAACACAATCACTAAGAACCATCTATCTTTCCACTATCAATTTCTTTTTTCTTTTGCCAACATATGCTTGTGTGTTCTAGCGAAATTGTCAAATGCAAATGTACCATTGTACTTTTTAGGAAAAAACTCCTTTGAACCCTTCTCACCCTCTTGTCAGGATCTTGAAAATCTCTCTTATCAAGTTTTTTCTACAAATATCTCAACCAATTTATTCTCATGCCATGATACAAATTTAAAGCTTTGTGATCTTCATTCCTATACTCTCACCCATAGCTCCTTTATCATGATTTCCTTCTCTCATTGTCTCAAGCCTTCTAGGCTCTTTATTATCTTGACATTAATTATCCTTCACTCCATATGGTAAATTTCTAATATGTAGTCTACTAATACCATACGATTCTCTTTTCTTGTTTTCATGGTATAATAAAAAAAAAAAATTCACCGTTGCTACAATAGTATTCTTATTCTTCTCTCCAACCATATCTTCTTTTTGTCTAATATTCTATGAGACTTCATCCTTTGAGTTGTCTTCTCCATGGAGCTGAAAGATAATTTAATGATTAGCTCCCCTTGAACTCATACTTCTCCTTATGAACTTAGTGATACCACTTGTGCATGAATTGTAGTTTGCACAAGTGCAAATTCTTCCTTTTCTCACTCTTGTTTCCTCTTCCAAACTTTTATAGATTCTTGTTTAGGGTATCCTCCATCTTGTTCTTTATTTCTTTTGCAAACTTTTGCAGTTTTTCTTTTATGCGCATCCACTTTCTTGTTTTTTCTAGGTTTTAAAGAATTCTACAAAATCATGATGTATGCCCAAAGTTATTACAAGTTTATAACATATAAAATTGTGATATAATAAAGGAGAAAAGGAATTATAGTTCTTGCTTGAGAACCCGTAAGGACTTCTACTCTTGTTCCACCCAATTTTTTTGCGTGTGTTCTATAGTCTCTTTCTTTATGAACAAAGTTATTGCATTTATAACATATGATATTGTAATTCTTATTTGACAACCCATAATAACTTATATTCTTGTTCCAACCAAATTTCCTTACATGTGTCCAACAATCTATTACTTTATGACCAAAGTTATTACAAGAATAACAATAATCATAGAAATAATGTTGAAGCCTAGTCATTTGTGTCTACCTATCTCTCCTTTAGGAAGCAACAAATTCCACCTTGCGAATGTTGCTTCTACAATGAATGATGAAAAATTCAATCTCTTCAACAATTATATTTTCCTTCACAAATCTACTTATATCATTTCTTAACACATACTATTCTTCAAAACTGCATACACTCACTTTCACACATCTGCATATATTCTCCTTCTCAAATTTGTATTTATTCTCCTTCACAATTTATGTCTTCTTCAATGGTAACAAATAGCTATATTCCTTCATAAATATCCTCTTGTCGATGATATCTTCTTCACAAATTCAATGCAATTATTCTCATATATCTTCCTTCTTAAATATGCATATATCCGTAGAAGTCAAATATGCTCATACACTCTTCATGGTAAAATCTATTGATGTGTATTTGATATATCTTTATCTTCACTCACCTTAATCTCTAGTATTCCTCTTCTTGTTCTTCACATATCTCACCTTTCTACTCACTCTTCTTTCCAGCTTCTCTATGCATTTATATCTTTATGCTTTTACTTGAAGAGAGACATCCTTTGGAAGAGTGATGTTTTTTGATAAATCATAACCTTTTGTTAACAATTCTATATGTTGATTGCTTCCCTTTGTCATTTTAATAGTTACCTTTTTTAAACATAATATTTTCCAATGCCACCTTTTCATATACTAATCATAGTCTTAGTTTTTGTTCTTCATCACTGCTTATTGATCCTTTAATCATTGTCTTTTTCAAAACATAATCTCTAACATTTTATGGGAACCAATATAACCTTACATTTGTCTTGCATATTGAGGATGTCATAATGAAGACTCTAATCACAACCTTTTACAACATATAATTGCTTCCCTTTAAATCTCTTAATTGTTGTTTTTAAGACTTATTTAATTGTTGTTCTTCAAGTAAATTCCCTATAGTCACATTGTAAATTCATCATTTACATTGTAGTGAATATTAAATATTTATATTGTAGTGAATCACCTCTTATTTCCTTGGTTCTTTCCTATAAAAAAAAAGTGATAACTCTTCATCTTTTCTTTGATGAATCCATTTCAATTCTAACACAAATTCTTTGAATATCATAAATAAAAACAACTTCAACACATGATTTGATAGTGATGTCTTTGTATATCATTCATATAGAACCAACAACAATAAAGAGATTCTCTATTAGTAGGTTTACATAGAGAATGTTGCTCTAATCTTTCCATCCTCAATTTCACATATATATCTCGTTGGGTGCAATTTCCTTTTTGACATCAAAGATAATATTTTTTGATGAATTTTCCAGATATCTATATTAATATAAATAAAATTACAAAATTCACAAAAAAGGGTTGGGTAGTAAGAAAGCACACCCCGAAAGCGACATGGGCCCAGCCCAACAAAATTAACTAAAGTCACATGGGCCTAGCCCAGAAAAAAAACAGAATGAAATTTATGCAGCTAAGGCAGTGCTAGTAGATCCTGGGGGATCTTGGTCATCCAAATTTCTACCCCATACATCAGCGGGGTTAGGAGTGACGTTAGGAGGAGCACCCCACCCATCATTATTTTTATCTTCTTTTTCTTTATCCTCGCGCTAAGGCGAGATTGCAAGAGCAAGCCGCGGAAAGCTTTTCCCAGAGGAGGGCCAACCAGAGCCAGAGTCAGGAGGAGCATCTGCAGGCCACCCAGAGTTGCCACCACTGTTCCTCGGCTCACCACTAGAGTGCCAACCCTGACCAGGTCACGGCGGAGGTCAACGAGTCCGTTGGGGAGGCCAAGAATCCCTCCGAGGAGGAGGCTGGGAGCGAGCTCGCGTGGAATCACTCCGCTTCCGGCCCCGAGAGGGTGACCAATGGCGAGAGGAGGAGGGTGAGTCAGGAATCTGAGCCACAGTACAAGAGGCATTGCCCCAGTGGTCCAGGAGAACCTGCAGGTGAGCCACTTCCAATGCAACCTTGTTGGCTTGCATTTGAATCTGTAACATAACATTAGAGCATATAACAACTTTAGCATAAATAGAAACTTTAATATATATATGCGAATGAGCAAAAATACAAGCATTTCTGTCTTTCTAGATACTGAAAAAGATTTCCACTCTGAAAGTGTGCCAAATCTGGGTGAACTTAGCCGGGGTTCCAGGTGGGTCCCCCAGAAGAACCATATGCCACGAAAAGGGTTTAGGCCTAAAAGGCCAAAAGAAATCATGAATCCAAGTCCAGAATTGCTGAGCTCTGGGACAAAACCAAAATAGGTGCTTGAAGCTTTCAGGCTGCCCACAAAACGGGCAGCGAGGGTCAGAGACCCCAAAATGAACCAGCCGAGAACCCATAAGCAAGCCTTGGAAAAGAATACACCAAGCAAAGTGGGCCAGCTTCGGATTAACACTTGCAGACCAAATGGCATCAAACCTCCTACACCAAGTAAAGGCCGAGGAGTTAAGAAGCCACCTCTGGTTCAACAAGCTGAGCATAGGGAAATGGGGTGAAAGCCACCTATAACCAAGCCGCGACTTGTAGCTCCTAAGAGGAGTATCTGGAAACCATTTCCAGTCTTTCCACCAAGGTTTGTGCCCACAAATACCAGCTTTGTGAAGAATCTCTGCTGGAATGGCGTTCACTAGACCGTCAAAAGTAGGATGGTCCTGGTTTTGAAGGCTGTAATGAGCTTTAAAAACATCCCACTGCATAATACTCATGGTAGGCCGGTGGAAGAGCTGGTGCAGTGTCTGAATGTCCTTATGAAATCAGAGAGCTTTGAGCCAAGGTGACTTGGCTAGGGGTTGACCATTCTGGGCAAGAAGGGGAGACCACCAGAGATTATGCTGGTTGATGGAGAGTCCATCACGAAACCTGACACCAGCCCAACGGAGCCAGGGCTTGACATTTTTCCAAGAACGCCAAATGCTTTTAGCCACAAAGGAGCCAATAATTTCAACCGGCTCCGTCATCACCAGTAGGGTTTGGAAGCCGATGCCTTTCTAGGCGGGTCTGTGAATGGGAAACCCAGAATGAATGCAATGTCTGAGGAGAACTTTCCAGGCTTCATCCCCAGTAAGCGTACAGATGATCCATTTGACACAGAGGGCAGTTCCCTGTCGTTGAGTGGAAAGCAAGCCGAGCCCTCCTGACTCCTTGGGAAGACAACAAAATTCCCAAGCAACCCGATGAAAACCCTTATGGGTCTCAAAAGAGGCCCAAAGAAAATCGTGGAGCAACTTCTCGAGCCTACTGTAAGCTGCTTTAGAAGGAGCCCAACAGGAAGAATAATAGACATGGGTGGCAGCCAAAACTTTAGAGCACACCTGGAATTTGCCTGCCAGCGAGAGAGGCTTGGTAATCCAATAGGCCAGCTTCTGCTCAACTCTAGAGAGCACGGCTTGCCAGAGCTCCCGGGGGGAAGCTTGAAAGATGAACAAAATGCCCAAGAAGCGGAAGATTTTTCCTTGACCAATCCACTTCCAGTTATAGGATTGAAGCCATGCAGGAGTGGGAAGCACAGATTGTCTGTAGCACAACGTTTTGTGCCATTGAATTGCAGAACCAGATGCAAGACAAAAAGTGTCAAGGAATTCAAGGGCAGCAGTGATCGAACCTTCGTCCTCTAAGAGAGTGAGGAAGGAGTCATCAGCAAAATGCCCATTGACAAGTTGCTCTTGAAAATATGAGAGTGTTATTCCTTTAACAAGCTGTTGGGAGATAGCATTGGCTAGGAGATATCCAAAACCCTCAACTGCTAGAACATACAACACAGGGGCAAGAGGGCATCCTTGGCGAATAGAACAAAAGAGGCCAAAAAAAGAGGATTGGCGACCATGGAGATGCAAGCCAAGGCATCGGAAAAAAGCATGCGAACGGACTGAAGAAAATTGGCTCCAAAACCCAATGCCTGTAACATTGCAAGAATGAAAGGCCATTCAATGCGGTCATATGCTTTAGCAAAATCGATTTTGATAAACACAACTTTCTGGTTCAAACACCGGGCGCACTCCATGCCTTCCCAAACAACGATAATGTTGTCAAGAATGAACCTAGATTTGACGAATCCAGTCTGCTCGGGACACACAATCTGAGGTAGGAGGTGATAGATTTTTAGAGCCAAGACTTTGGCAATAATTTTATAAGAGACATTAAGAAGCGTGATGGGCCGCCAGTTACAAATATCCTCCAGATCTCCAGACTTAGGTATGAATTTAATATTGCCTTTATTTATTAAATTGCCTAAAGAATTGTTGTGAAAGGCTTCAAGATAAACATGATGAAGGTCACTCCCAATACAGTCCCAAAGCGCTTTATAGAATTCACAGGGGAAACCATCAATCCCAGGAACCTTGTCATTGGCCATGGAGGAAACAACTTCCTTGAGATCATCAATTGTTAATAATTGATCACAAAAATTAATCTGGGCTGAAGAAAGCCTATGTGGCACAATAACAAGACAACTCCGAAGTGCTTGCTGGCGCACAGGCATGGGGTCCTCAGTCGTGAAAAATTGCTCATAGTGATGCACAAAAGCCTGAAGAATGTCAGGTAGCTCAGACAACACTTGATTACCATCTTTGATGGCTTTAATGCCTGGGGAGGAGTGCCTAGCACGAAGAGCCAAAAAAAATTCTTTGGAGGCACAGTCCCCAATTTTGAGCCAGTGGAGCCGTGCCTTGATTTGAGCGCCCCTGACAGAATAGCTATCAGCCACTTGCTTCTGGTGTCTTAAGTTCGCCACCCGGACTTGATGTGACGGAGAGAAAGGACAAGCCGCTAAGGCCTCTGTAGCAGCACGCAAGTCAGCAGTGGTGGCCTCGTAAGAGCATCGGTGGAATAAAGCAAACTATCGCCCATAAATGCGTAGGAAGCGCACAATACGAATGATAGCATCATTCCACCAAGCAATCCAGCCCATACTGCTTGACGGATGACACTCTAAATTCCACACTTGAAGAATGTGGGACATGGTGGGCTTGTGATGGAGCAGAGACGTGTTAAAAAAGAATTGCGTCTTACACGTGCGAGGTTGCCAAGTATCCCATTCAATCCGAAATTGAATGGGGAAGTGATCCGAAAGGGTCACATCCACAAGCGGCTTAACAGGAAAGGCAAAGCTTTTGAAAGAAAAAAAAAGATTGTGTCGAGATCATGGCACGATCAAGGCGCTTAAAGACTCTATCAGCACCAGCTCTGTAGTTACACCAAGTGTGCCAGAGGGAATGAGAATGATGGTAACCCAGATTGGGATCAAAAAGCCCCAATTTATTGCACATGTAAAACCACGCCTCCCTTTCGTTTGCAGCCCAACGAAAAGGTACAGTGCCATTTTTATCATACGCCATTTCAACCATGTTGAAATCCCCACAGAGCAACCAGGTGGCAATTGGCAAAGAGTCTGCAAGCCATCGCCAAAGAAAGCAGCGCTCCACAACATCATCAGAGGCGTAAATATTGATAATCCCAAAAGAATGGTTCTCAATATTGAGAAGAGTCCAGACAACCCGCTGGGAGGGATTCACCCCATGGTCAACCACATAAGGAAGCAACCGCGGGGCCAAAAGAGTAGCTGCGCCACCATGACCAGCCTCGTGCAAGGTACAGAACATAGTGCTGGCTGGCCAAATAGAATGATAAGTCGAAGCAAGCAAAAAACCTGAAATTTTAACTTCCTAGAGACAAAGCACTTCAATCTGTGGAAAATTCTTCAAAGTATTCCTAACAGAATACTTCCTTGAGAGGTCTATGAGACCTCGAACATTCCATGAGAGAAAATTCATGGAAAGTCTTCCATGCTTGCCGAATCCCGATCCTCTTCACACAGGGAAGAGAAGCTATTCTTTAAAAACTCTTGCGGAATTAAACCCATTTGAATAGAGGGAGAATACCTCCGCTTTTCTGGCACATATTCACCTTCTTCCGATGGAGGAGACCGGCTGTGAGAACGCCGTTGGGTCTCCACACTGGTGGATAGTGCTGGTTGAGCACATAAAACTGTAGCAGCCTGGGGCACGGCCTGCGGCCTGGGCTGTAAAACAACAGAAGCCACTCTTGTGGGAGTGGCCTTCCCCTTCTCTGAAGGGTTTGAAACCTGTTGGGTCAGTTCCAGGGCTTTGGGAGCCGACCCAGAACCATGTGACTTATTTTTACGGTTGGCGACTGTGGTCCACTTTGTGTCCGCCTTAGTTGAAGGCTCTATCTGACAAGGCTTTTCAGCACCCCACGGCTGAGAAACAGTATGGGGAACTGACAAAAGGCAATCCCTGATCTTATGATCAGCTGATTGGCACCGGTAGCACGTGTTGGGAAGGTTAAAATACGTGATTTTCTGGGAGTGGCGAATATCCCTGATTTGAAGGTCAATAGTCTCTTTCAAATCCTTGGATAAATCAACTTCCACACAAACCCTCTTTTGAGGATGGGCTTGAAAGAACTTATCAGGTTCAATGCAAACAACCTTCCCCAGAGAGGAAGCAATATGGTGCAAGAAGGGCACATATGGCAAGGGCAACTCGGGAAACTGAATCCAGACCGACACACGCATTTTGGTGTCCTCGAAGATAGCAAAATCCCGAGTCCAAGACTGGAAAACCAACAAGGAGGAACAGACATACCAGGGTCCATGACCCAGAATAGCTTGGACATGATTTACTTCCGCAAAGCGAAACAAGAAAAAACCCTTGGTCAGATTTTGGACCATATCAAGGTGGACCCCATGAGGGACCTAAGCCTTGTTAACCCAATCTTTTAGCACACTTTCAGGGGGAGTCCTCCCAAAAAAATAACCCATAAGGGTATGTTTTTCAAGCCATTGGCATGTAGAATCAAAATCAGGTAAAGGTAAAACTACATCAGCAGGAGCGTCAGAATGTTTACCTTGTGAAAGACTTTCAGAACAAGTTTCCCAGGGCGTTTGTTTGGTGGGGGAGCCATTAAACTGCACCGTCGAACCGCTAACACCAGCAAGAATTGCCGAGTTAGAGCCGATTGAAGGCATAATAAACCCCTAAAATCGCAGTAAATGCGGCCGTACGCAATGGAGGAACCAAAATCCTGCGCAATAAACGCAGTATGACGCAAGAGGGGCCATGAATGACCTCAGAAAACTCAAAACCCTAGCAGAGCTCATCAAAGATAATATTTGATTATTTGATATTAATGACAACACTATTTCCAACAAGCATACATACTCCTTTGACATCAATGACAATATTTATAATAATCTTGGACAATGAATTCCTTCTTGACATCAATGAAAACATTTCCAACACATGTTGCTACGTAACTTCCATGTACATAGAAAGAGATAATCATTCATAGAATATATTTACGAGCATATTATATTTTGGGATGCATACAAATTACAATTTTTCATAAGCAAGTTCATGGGGTGATCCCACAATGCTGGTTTACAATTTCTGAGAGATTCTGATTTTTGCTGAAATCACATATTTTTTGAAAATATAATGATTTAAAGCTTAAAAAGTTCCTTTTGAAGGATTCCAATTGAAGAGGATTTGATCAAACCACCTTAGATCAAACCCCCTTGGACAAAACCCCACTAGTTTTAAACTATACCTATAATGAAGTCTCCTTTACACCTATCAAAATGCTGATAAAAAACCACTTTTGATTTAATTTTTGGGGGATCAAATGAATTCATTTAAAATTTATTTTTTGTAAGTATGTAGTACTTATTACGAGCTTCCCAAAAAGTATAATTTTAAATAAATTTAATGTAATTGTTATTTTTTTTATTTCTTGTGAATGTAGGTTTTTCATTGAAAATCAAGCTCTATGTTCTGCCCATGTGAGAAAATAACAGACTATCAAAAACAAATTTTTAAAAAATAAGTGCACTAGATATTGAAATCCTTGATCCAACAAAAAATATTGAATTTTGATATATACAAAAAACGTTATGTTGTATACAATCCACCTATGTCTGAGTTATAATTGGTCCGACTTCAAAACTTGATTGAGGAAAAAACATCAATAAAACATTATGAAACCCAATGAAAGTGCTAGATATCATAGTTACAAATCTAAATTTGAAAAAAATAGTATTTTATCCTTCATGAAAAAAAAATTATGCTGTATATGGTGAGCATCACTTCTTAAAAATGGTGTTTACTGAAAAAAAACTAGTTCTCGAAGGAGATGAAAAAAGAAGTGCAATTTGATTCCAAAAATTTTGAAAAATAATATTTAGAATTTATAGACAAAATGTCACAAATCACTAGTTTGTATTATCTTCAAACTCCTCATGGTTTAGCTGCTATAGGTGCCCAAAAGTGAAGATTGAGTTAAAAAAAAATCATTTCAGTGTACAGTTTGGCCAAAAATTGTAAATCGGGATTGTGGGATCATGTCATGTTATATTTGTAATTATGCATGATGTTATGGATATTTTAGACAATAATTGGGGTCAGACACATATATCCACCTCTTCTTTTTATTCTTCGAGATATATAAATATATTGTATTCAAATATGAAAAAGATTTTGTGTGAATACCCTTGCGAACTAATTTTATGTGTAAACAATTTCCTTATTAACTATTGGTGCACACAAGGGTAGTTAGGAACTATTATAAATTATAGTGTGCAAAACGAAGCAGAAGAGGGTGAAGAATTCAACATGCTTAAAGTGGGATGGGAAGATATGTTAGTATACATGAGCTCTTCAATGTTTATCCTTTGGTCATTGCACACATAGGATAATGACTAACAATGTTGAAAATCCTAACTTTGCAACCAAATTAACATAGGAGGTGATAAGTGTGATTGAAATATTCTAGGGCATTTGAATAAGATATATAGTTCATGTAATTCAATGAGGCTACAAGTAAGATAATTGTCGAGACATAAAGATGAAGTTGCTAGAAATAAGTTGTAAGTTTCTAGGTGAAGCATTGACAAGATAAATGAATAATGTGCATCAATGCAAAAAACTAAATTGAAACTACAATCAAAATATGAATGAAATGATAGTGAATGATTTAGAAAGAATGTCTTTGTTGGAAAAGTTACACAATTTGAAGATCTAGTTAGACCAAGGTAATAATGACTAGATTATTACTAAATTTGATGTTATTTTACACACGCCATAATTAGAATCCATGTTTAAGATTAGATTATTAGCAAATGAAGTAAAGTGAAAACATTTGTCATATGTCATTTTGTATAAAGTAGGAAAGTAAATACCAACGCCTAAAAGTTTATAATAAGTGTACATGATAAGGTTTTTTCAAGTAGTCCAATTGAAAACTTGAAAGGACAATTGGAGGACTCTTCATAGATGATTGAAAATTTGTAATGTTGACCACTCATTGCACTAGAATGAAAAAATAGTAAAACAACACTCTAGATGAAATGTGAATAGTAAAATATCATGCAAAATCTTCTCCAAAATGATTCCTTATTCGTGTTGATTATATGTATATTTTGTAGCAATATATTGTTGATTCAAGGGTATTTGTATTGCCGAAGACAATAGCTTCTGTCCATGGGTATTGCAAGGGGGTATATGGAGGTTGAGAGTTGAATGTAAACATAGATGTAGATGTAGATGTAGATGTATATGTATATGTGGTTGTAGGTAGTTAAGAAGATAGTTATGGCTAACTAAGAGTTGTGAATAATACACGTGCATAAGAAGAAAAAGAATGATAATTAGGGCTTGAAATTTGGTTAGTTGTTGTAAGGAAAAACATAACGAGTCCATAAAACTTTCTTTGTTTCAACTAAAATTCATATACTATAATCTTTCTTTATGAGGTTATATTCCAATGTCAAATAGAATTAGTAAATGTATATTATTTATTTTTTATATTCTCTATTCTTTATTCCTATCTACATTTATAGTATTTATGTATTTTTAAACATTCTAATTATAATGAAATGGCTAAATGGTTATGATTTACAAATAGTAAGATGAAACATTTAGTTTAATATCAAAAGTAATTTTGGTGTATCATTAAAAACAAATTATAACATTAGAAGGCATATGATTAAGATAATCAAAAGATCTAAAAACGTAAATATACTCTAAAGAAAAAGAAATGCTAACTTAATTTAACTAAGTTTTCTCCAATCCATTTCTATAACACAATATAGAAGATAATTTTTCAACAAATTAAAGATAGATTACATCAACATCTTATAAACAAAGCATATAGTACTTTGTAAAAAAATAAATACTATTAAAATCAATTTTTTAAATGTTATTAAAATCAATTAGACTTAATAAATCTTTTTGTTATCCCAAACTTACGAATGAAATAGATGCGGAGATAAGCCAACCACACACTCACCTCCTATGAATGATATTAGCTTATGTGTTGTTTAAGGACTATACAAACCTGCCCTGCCCCTTTGGATTCAAACTCATTCCTCTTACATGGAGCTCAAATGGCTTCCCAGTCAAAACCACTTAGGTTGAAGCCCTACCATTAGAGTCAGTCAAGTTGTACCCTTCACCATTAGCATCACTCAAGATGTTTCCTCCACCATTGTGGGCAAAAGAAGAGATCTTAAATAATACATATTAAAAAGGAAAATTTGTAGTACAGGATTGAGAAGCGTTTAGAACGTTTGAGAGCAATTGGATTCATCTTAGTAAAAACAAAACAATGAGAAAATTGAGAAAAACGAAATTACACAGATTCACTTCCAGTTGTTGGCAACAACATCCGCCAAATCAACTACCCTCTGTGAATAGCCCCATTCATTATCATACCAAGCAACTACCTTGACCATGTCATCGCCCATCACCATTGTTAAAGATGAATCCACCGTTGAGGACACATCAGAACATCTGAAATCCACCGACACCAGTGGCTCATCGCATACGGCCAGGATGCCCTTGAGCTCTTTGACTGCGCTCTCCCGAAATGCTGCATTCACCTCCTCTGCAAATGTTTTCTTTTCAACCTGAACAACCAAATCCACCACAGAGACATTGGGAGTTGGCACACGCAGGGCAATTCCATTCAACTTTCCTTTGAGCCTGGGAAGCACAAGCGCCACTGCCTTGGCGGCTCCTGTTGACGTTGGCACTATGTTCAACGCCGCCGCTCTCGCTCGCCGAAGATCCCTGTGGCTCGCGTCCAGAAGCCTTTGGTCGCCCGTGTAGGAATGAGTTGTTGTCATGGTGCCCTTGATGATTCCTGTCCATAAACATTTATACACCATTCATCTTTACATTCACCAACATGGACTGTGGAAAATTACTACTCCTAACCAATAATGCCTAAAGGTACACAGCGGGAACGTTGTTTGTTATTTGGGTACGGATGTTTAACCTTTACCATCAAATATAGCCTATCCTCAACTCTCTATAATACATGGCATGAGCTTCCTTACCAAATTTCTCATCCAAAACCTTGACGAATGGAGCCAGGCAGTTTGTAGTGCACGAGGCATTGCTGATAATGGGCTCCGATGGATTGTACAATTCGGCATTCACACCCACCACATAGGTAGGAATGTCACCCTTGCCAGGAGCAGTGATCAAAACCTTCTTCGCTCCGGCCTGAAGGTGCTTGCCTGCACCATCCTTGTCCACGAACACCCCCGTACCCTCTATCACCAAATCTATCCCCATCTCCCTGCAATGCAATTTCATACTCTTTTAACTTATTGCTTAGCAAAACTGTGATTTCCATATAGCATTAAGCCCAAAAAGTGAACAGTTGGCACGTTTGCTTGTTATTTGGGGTTTCTGATACCCACATAACAAACAACTTGCGGGCTGTTTAAGCTTTACCTAGCATTACAGTTGCGACCACTGTTGGATACTGTTGCTACATATCATTCACTTCCAGTAGTTTCAAGAAAATGTTTACTTTTGCAAAAGATAATCTTTCATTTCGATTTTAATTTGTTTAGTGCAAATGACAATCCAAGTTCACCACGCCAGTTATTGGAATATATACAGAAAACAAAAAATGCTTAATAAAACCATGAACTCTTGTTTGTAACTCAAGGAGGCTATTAGAATACTAATTAGGGATGAACAACATAGTTTTATAAAACAGTAAAACTATTTTGCAATTCCTCGATGAAAGAACCCCATAAGAAGCTCCTAGCTTTCATTGACTCTATTACAAAAATTCTATTGACATGCCTTTACAGCTGAAGACTCTTTCCACAGAAATTGACAACATGCCATTAGAGCAAGCTGGCATGCACTAAAGAAGACTTGCCAGAAGCTGACTGGAACTAAACAGGATATGGATTTTATAACATGAACATGCTAAAAGAGAGCAGGATAACATATAATCTGTTATATAACCTCTCAAAAGTGAAGGACAAGATAATTGACCTTTCATATATGGTTGCAGAGCATTTGAAAGACTTAGAAGGAGATGATTAGTTATGAAGGGGAAGATAATTGACCTTTCACCTATGTTTGCACAGCGTTTGGAATATTTGGGAGGAGATGATTAGCTGTTTGTTATTGGTCGGAGCTTATATAACAGTGACCTTGTGGTGGATGGCCTCTTTCCCTAAAAGGGCAGAATAATTTTGGTCACTCTTTTCATATAAGGGGAACTCTGAGATTGGTATATTGTGTTCTGAAGCATGATGCTTGTTGGAGGACTTGCGGTGGCTCCATGTCTCAAAACTATGGGTAGTGATGCCCTTTAGTATTTTGCATATAGTAAATATGATACGATGGAAGAATTCTCAACCGAATAATAACAATCAACTCAAAAGAATCCCAAGATTTAATTGACAAGTTGCACAATTCATGGATCTAATCAAATACTCTCAGGTTGAACAGATCTAAACCACTAACCTACACTCCTAGATAAAAATACTCCCAGGTCGAACAGATCTAAAGCACTTACCCCCAAGGGAGATTGGCAGGGTTCCGGTCTGATACAACTTTGATGACCTTGCCATCCACAGAAATACCATCGTCTCCTGCTACCTTGACATCTGCCTCGAAGATTCCAAGAGTAGAATCATATTTAAGCAAGTGCGAAGCTTGCTTAATACCTCCAGTGTCGTTGATGACAACAACATCCAAAGGTGAGTCCTTTCTACCATGCCAACAACGCAGAAAATTGCGCCCTATCCTTCCAAAACCATTGATTGCAACTTTTAACTTTGCCTCCACTACAAACGATCTTTTTTGTGCAGAGGATCCTACCTGAAAGGAAAAACCCATCGCACGAGCTCAATTAAAAATTCTATGTAGTTGTTTGCATCAACCAATTTATATGTACAAAATTTACAGGCTGAAAAATATGAACCAAGTGATCTCCACCTGTACCAAATTGGCAATTATTAAACAAGTAACCCCTGCTAATGATATCATAATGACCTTGGAGTTCATGGTCCCCTCAAGGCCTAGTCCAAGTTCTGACAATCAAAATTTTGAAAGGAAAATAGATAGACCAGTACAATGATCATACAGCAATATACACCAAGATTGAAAACATACAATTTAACTTTTGCAACCAATCATATAATGACACACATATCAAATGGAGCTTCACATGCACAAATGTGTTAGTTTGGGGGAAGAAAAACTCCAACGGGGGAAGAAAAACTGCAACTTACATCAAAGTGACAATCACATTAGTATGTGACAACTAATACCTTGAATGGTTGGTCATAAACTACAGTGCAAAGATAAGCATAAAGCAATTGGAGTTTTCGTATTCCAAGGAAAATGTTTCATGAAAAAATCAGATCAGATGCACGTGAACTTGAAGATAATTAAACTGTGAAGTACCCTTCAGATGCATAATGATGATAATCAGATTCTGATCTCAACTCCATATGCACCAAAGTGACAAAACTACAGAGCAAAAGGAGCTCAACACAAAATGTAGCAGAAATCACACAAGAAAACTATTTCATTAGAGAATACATCAAATAAAGTGTCATGTGCGACAAAGTTGCCTATGTTTATTCTAAGCAATTAGAAGCAGAGTGACCCCAGCAGGTTATAATTTATGACAAGCATAGAGCGAAGTTAACTTCATATCCACCGGTGGAACAATAAAAAAGTTAGTAAGTCAAGGATCCAGAAGCATTAATCCGAGGAAAATTGACCTTTACATGTACTGAATATAAAGTCATAATGAAAGGTGAACTCAATACACACAACCATGGTTAATACAACAATCTAATGCAGATAAAGGGAAGTGACTTCCCTACACACAACAGTGCCACAATTTCAAGACACAGCAGCAGGAAGAACAGCCAGTGACTGTAACTAAGGAAAGCTACAACAAGATATACAATTATAGCAAAATGCAGAGTCAAAAATCTGTTTTTGAAATCAACCACACACTGGAGTACACAATACTCCAGTCATTCCTTTGATGACCTGATTGCTGCCATGCAATGGTTCACTTCACTAGTTTCATTCGCACCTCCTCACCAATGGTGGCACTGAGTGCCAAGTTAATCATTCAAGCTCATGAGAGATGGTTTGTTGGAGGAATGACTACAGTATTAAATAGTCTAGGCAGTTGATTTCAAGAAGTAATTATTTGATAATGTTGGACATCAGAAGCTCCCACTTCAAATATATATGGTGCTATTACCAAATACTTGAAGGAGCCTCCATATTATTTGTGCCTCAAGTAATACCTTCGATTTACAAGCCAAAAGGCTTAGAAACTAACTGCAAATGCACGTACATAGCCATTTGACTGCTAGTCGGTTTATTTAGACTAAAGTAGAAATTGGAACATTCCGACTGTTTAAGCTTTTTCCCATCTGTGTTAGTGATTGAACTGCAATCGACAGGCAATTGACACTATCATGAATCTAAATATGCTCCCGTATGCCACTGTGACAAGTATACAACAAAACTATTTCCCATTATCCCCTAAAGCAACCCTGAAGTTACAGGATATATATAGCAAACCAAAGTGGTTTCCATAAAATGTGAAATCTATATAGATAATTGAATTACAAGATATATACAGATTTCAAAATGGCTGAAATTTAACGACCTGATTCCATTACTCACATGGAATGTTAAGAAGGGAAGCCTGTTTACTTACCGCAGAAGTCCGCCATGTTACTTGAAAATCTTCCTTCTTCCTTAAGCCAGGAATACTTGCAGTGCCAATGAACTCAGAGGCTCTGAGGCTGCTGAAATCATTGAAACTCTTCTTTGAAGGCTGCCCACAATAACCCATACATCAGTAACACATTCATACTTATATGCATAACATGTCTGGGCCTACTTATTTGAACTGACTAATGGGAACCTAAGCTGAAAATCATGGGAGCTGTTCTAGGCAGAAACCCATCTCAAATCATTACCAACTAAAATTGCCTAAATTAACCTCAACATATCCTTAAACATACTCAAGTGCAGTGGGAAAACATTACATCGAAAGAGTTAGGCAGGAATATGAATTACGACTAAAAGGGTTTCCACGAATTACAGTACCTGCAGAGATTTTAGGGGGGTGCTGCAGTTGGCCACAGCAGTCATGGAGAGTGTAGCAGAAGCCATACTCTTTATGTCCCTGCCTACCCAGTTTCATAGGAATGTGAGGAATTGAGCAACTTGGACTAGTAATAATAATAATAATGGGCGATGGAACAAGAGGTGTGGTGGTGGATAGGATCATATTTTGGATAGTGAGCGAGTGGCTCTTATTGCTTTCTCCCCTCTATCCATAGCCTATAACTAAAAGTAATAATTAAGGTCGTTCACAAGATTACTACATTACCGTGCTAAGTAAATAATAAGCTTAGTTTTGTGGGTGTGGTGTAAATCGTACGTGGGTTGGCTTGGGCTTATTTGAAAGTGGATCAGGGTCTGATTGTGAACAGAGGCCCAGGATGAAGTCACATATGCTAAGCTAGTCCCAGATTCGTTGTACTGAAGTGGAATCAAATGCAGTTAGACAAACCGCCTTTTAAACCAGACTTATTTATGGCATACGTCTATGAGCGTCAAACGACAAACCGTGGGCACACAAGATAGCTACCTTTCCACATTCCCGAGTTTCAACAAAGTAGGTTGGCGCACAATTCCCTGGGTTCTTTGAAAACTACTTTATCTAATGTATTAGAGATATCATCTCCAATCTTATGATAATTCGATGAGTGCTTATAGAAAGTGAAGGTTTTTAATGTAATTCTTCTGATAAGGAAAATTTATCATATGGGAAGCACTTATTAGTTTGGATTGGTGATGGTCAATGATTTTAATCATCGTTTGTGTTTTAGTTGTTTCATATGTTTTCTTTTTGTTGGTGTCTTTTAAGTTGAGGATTATATTATTGCTAATAGACATTTCTTATTAGAGATTTTAGACCTTTGGTTCCATCTTTTTCTCCCTTCTAAATCTCAACAAATCACATCTATAAATGTTGCCTGTCAATTGAATAAAGAGTACACAAATATCCTCAAAACTAGAATCCTTTCAACCTATGCTATCCATAACCCAATTGAGCATGCTAGCTTCTCCACCCATACAATTTTTTCCTTAGTGTTATAGGCCTTTCCCCATTCTACATGTTTACCATGTAAATCTAGTGTTGGTCATCACGCTTGTAATGATTGGTTTGACTCCAATTATAGGAATATCCTTAGGCTTAATAGGCCTATTATGATAAAGCCCCCACATGTAGGAATATCCTTAGGCTTAATAGGCCTATAATGATAAAGCCCCCACACCACAAATTGAAGTAGATACAAAAAATCTATAGGAGCATCATAAGAAGGACAAAGAAACTATTTGGCATAAGTGTCTTTAGTTTTGAATGTTCTACATTTTTTTTGTGATTATTCACCTTCATATCCCAAGTCCTCTCCCCCTTTGGAATGATCACATCTTTTATAGAACTCCTATATTCTTGAGTTGAAGTTTGGAGGAAATGGTGGAAAGGGTGTGTTATAAAGGATACTACCTTAATCCCCTATATGGTGTGTTTCAACCTCCACTATACACTTTCAATAAATTGATCTTTGTGTCTTTAAACCTAGTGCTTGTGTGAAATGATATGTGAAACAATTGTGGTCAAAATGTTAAACCTAAGAGGCAAATCAATTACAAGTGGTGTGTTTATGTGATGTAAGTCAAATAGGATATGGAAATAACCACAAGAGGATTATAGACAAGGGAGAAAATAAAAGATATATTTTTGATTTGAGGTGGAAATCTATAGGTAGGGTTTAGACAATGGAGGGAGGCAAATGGGATTGTATGGCTTCAAAATGAGGAAAGGGAGATACAAACTATGCGATAATTAGAGGAATGGTGAATATGCCCCCAAACTTGCAAGTTTAGACCTATAATCCTCTACCAATGCACACTTTAATGGTTCTTCTTTCTATTTCATATGTTGAGAGGAGAGAGATACCAGGTTTCTCAATTTGGTATTGTCTATGAAAAGAGGTGAAACAAAGGGTTCAAATATGAGTCACAATAATTGGTTTTGAAGGGATGACCATTGAAAATTTACTACCTTTTGAGGCACAACAAGTGAGAATGTCTTTTAACAATTTGAATGAGGTCATTGGCACTAGGGGCACTACAACCCAAGTCAATAATAGTAGGGGTGTTGGGGACAATATGGGCTTATTACTCCAAGATTTCTAGAAGGTTCTAGGATGAATACCTAAGGTCAAGGATGTATTCATTGAAATTTTGTGTTCATCAAATTGACTAGATAGTAGGTAAAAGTAATTCTAACACATACTAGTGGAATGGTCACCCAAATGAGTGTAAAACATAAGGTGAAGATTACAAAGGAGGTAACTTATGACCTTATAATTTCCCCCACATTAGCAAGCTCATGAATCTATAGAGAATACGCATACTAAATTAAAACATACTAATAATATCATTACATGTCTTCCTCTCTTCTTTTTCTTTTGTGCATCAAACAACATAGCTACCATATGAAAAAATAATAATATTATCATCGAACTTACATGAAGTGAAACTAAAATAAAATACCAACATAAGAAAAAAATGTATGAGAATAAAACATTAATATGAATATGTATACTAAACAAAGACAAACATTAGACATACACAATATACTAAATTTTTTTATATACTAATGGAAGCACAACACTAGAAATACACACAATTTCTAATTTTCCATATGGCTATTGTTCTTGCACAAGAGAGAATATGGGAAGGAGATCCAAGGGAACCGCATGAGATGTGGTGGGATCACATGAAATAATGAGATCTAAGTCAAGGTTTGGCTATACCATTGCTACATTAATACAATAAGGAAAACATGTAAGATCGGTTATGTTGTTGCCATTGAAACTACTAAAAGGTAAAAGGGTCTACAACATCGAAATAAGGATAAGAAGTTAAAAAAGGGGCATGTCACCCCTAACAAGGGTAAAAAGAAAAAAAGGGTTATGTAACCCCAAACAAGGCCAAACCAAGCCAAAAAAACACAAAGATCAAATAGCCATGATAATGACTTTGAGGTTGTCATTTGATTTGCATAAAAGGTACTAGGTTACACTCAAAATAGCTAATGTGGTGATGCAAAAGGCTATTGTTGCCACCCAATTTTAGGCAATAGGGGCTAGGATAAGGCCAATTGATGATGGTATTATTGAAGGGCACACAATCTACTAAGGGGGGAGGTAAATTATTAGATCTACTTAATTCAAAATTCTCAACTTCAACACTAATTACTGGATCATGCAACTTAGAATTTTTGCTACAATTATTAGCATATATGAACTTACTCAACAAATCCCACATAAGCAATCAAGAAATAAAAGCATAATACACACACATGAACACCATAAGCACATGGAAACCAAAGATGGGAGAAACCATGGTGAGAAAAGCTGCTTGGATCTACTATCCAAATCCAACCTCACAAAGCAAAAATACAAGTGAATTTTACACACTAAAGTAGGCACCAACCTATCGGAGACACCAATCCCCTGAAGTGTATGTAGGGACCAACCTACTAGAGACATTAATACCTAGATGAATAAATACAACAGGTAGAACACCAATCCTACTGGATTATAATGATAAGGATTCCAGATCTACAATGTAGCTCAATACATGCCAACTATCACAACTGACACTCTTCCTTACTACATATGATCTGTTGATATAGGTGCACACATTAGAATGCATTTTTCCCTTTTATCTTCATCATCTTCTCTTCAATTTGCACTAGCAACCAAATATTCTTCACACAGGTATAATTCTAATTCATGCGGACAAACTATTGATACATATTGATGCATCTGAACATTTGAAATATATACATGACATTACATTGACACTCTTCTATGTCTGCCAGGGATCCACAAAGAGCTAGGATGACATAAGGTGGACCTAAATTTAAATTACATGAAACATGTAGTAAGTTGGTCCAAAAATCAAATTTCTTGCTACCAAAAAAATATGATGTTGTGTGCTACCATAGGGACCTTAAATAGGTCCTATCCTAACACCACATGCAAGATTTGAATTTTGCATGCTACTAGCCATTACCGCACATCAGGGATAACTTTAAGAAACCCCCCCCTTGGCGCAGGTGTAAAATCCTAGTGAATCCTATATACTTCTCGATGAAAAATATTAATTTTATTGGCAATTTTTTTCTTTTTTCGAGAAAAAAATAATCCCCATTGGCGAATCTTTTATAATCCATGGAAGTCTATGGAAAACTGTGGCAAATTACAAATTTTTTAAAATCGAATAAAATATTTTTCATTGGTGAATAAACCCATTTTTCAAACCAGAATTTTTTTTCCATTGGCGATTAAAACCTTTTTTCGAAGCAAAAAGTATATTTTCATTGGCGAATTAAAATGAATCTCAAAATAATAAAAAAATCCAATGGCGAAATAAAAATCATATGGGTCGTTCGATGGACGACTATAGTTGCATTCCGGAAGTAAATCTCTAAAGCACTAGACTTGCGATTTGAAACCTCTGGAATATCACTAGAACCGTTAGATTTCTAGAAATCAATGGTTGAGATTTTATTACCGTACAAATGGTTATAAAGTTCTGTTTCTCAGCGATTGGGTGACCTCGGCGGGATGCACAACTTTCAAAGTGACAACTCATTTAATGAATTGTACGATGCCATTAAGGGATGTCTTCTCAAAAACCAACTGGATAGATTTAACGTAATCTTTTAAATCCTCTGCAAGGATAGATCTTAAATAAGGTATTGAGGATTTTGGAGAAACAGATTTAGTAGCAGATTGTCACTTCCTGCTGGTAAAGTTAAGTGAGCCTGCATACGAGGAAAGGTGGCAGCATTTTGAACTCCATACTCAGAGTTTCCTCAAAATGGTACTTCCAGCCGATATTAGGGTATGGGAAGATGGAATTGTGGCCTTCATGCAACCAAATTTGAATTGGCCTGAAGAAGAGCAACTCGACATCATTTCCTAGCTACGTTTAGTGGCGTGGAAAGAGAAAACCAACTATGCCAAGTACAATAGGGTAATTTTTGTTTTAGAAGAAGAAGAACGCGCTGAATTTCATAATTTTGTTATGGAAATGTAGTTGGAACTGTACAGAGTCCCAAAACCTCTAGCAGTTTAACAACATACATGAATCCTTTAGTGAATTGTGAATTTGTGACACATAATGATAAGGGGGCGTAGTTTCAACTTTTGAGTGCTTTTTGAATTTTAATTGTACAGGGTGTGGGGTGACAGGTCTATGAAACCACATTTTTGGCATTAGAGAGATAAAATAATATATTTCTAAATCTTTGTATTTATCAATGCTTCCTTTTAATTATGAATGAATTGTGTTTCTTCATGATAATTGTTCAATGTTTATCTGTTAGTGTTAGGTCAAATTCAGAATGGTTATTTTTTCATCTCTGAGACTTTGTGTTCAGATTAATTCATCGCTCATTCACTCTTTTCAATGCCTCGAATCTCGATGTTATACATTTCATTTCATTTAAATTCTCAATCTTTTTGAAGAAAGTGTGGTTGGCAGTGGCAGTGGCGACAATTAATGCCATATGTGATATGAACATATGAAGCAATTTCTTGGACAACTCATAGCTTTAATGAAACAAGATTTGTAATGATTTCATATCGTTTGAATGAGTGATTTTGACAGCTTGTCAGCTTGAGGTAGAGTTCAAGTTGGCACGTAGCAAGACGTCAATCAAATTAGAAATTTTAATTATACAGGTTGGTAGCGGCACTGGTGGCCCATAAATAGGGATAGTGATTCAGTGATTAGTAGATAGTGCCATAAGGGTTTTTATTTTCTAGGGTTAATAAGGATTCACGAAGAAGATGATGCAGTATTGGGGATACTGTAAATTCTCCTACCTACAATTATGTAGTTACAGAGTAATCAGTAAAAGACGAATTTCCTTCAAGTTTAGAATGGGTGGAATTGGAAAGAAGTTGATTTGGTTAACCTGAATTTTCAGATGGGTTTTGAACTAGGATGAGGAGCTCTGATGGAGATAAGTGCTATCTGAATGCATAGAGGCTGTAGGTAAAAGAGGGGACTAGATTTTTTTCTCCTTCTGTATTCTGAAAGCTCCCATTTCCCTAGCATGGTTGGCCAAGCAAGCCCCATGCATTTATTTTCAAAGAGACATTTATTTTTCATCTTCTGTATGACTCTTGTTCTCGAAGGGGATAAGTAGATTTTGTATCTTCATGGCTCCCATTTCCCCAGGACTGATTGGAACCCCCTTTGCCCAGCATGGTTGGCAAATCCACCAACAGAAGCTTGGAATCATGAATTTATTTTCAGAGCCACATTTATTTTTAGAGATAGATGTGTATTAGGTTTTCAACAACAAAGCTTGGAAATTGGAATCAATTGGAATCAATTGGAATCAATTTGTAATCAATTTGTCTATGTAAAGTACTAAAGTGACACACTGACATATGTTATTTATACAAAATAGGAGCTACAATGCTACTCGTCTGTAAAAAGATATGTAATAATGTGACATTGAAATTCAGTTGCAATAAAATAAATGGTTGTGTTGTGCTATTCTTGAATCTTCGTTATTCATTTACGTTTAAGAGTAAAGAGTTGTTTTCTGAGTTCAGAACTTCAGTGTCACTGTCTATTAATAATTGAATATATTCAAATCAGTTTTTTTTCTTTCGAGTTATTAAGTAATATACTCTATGCAATATGCACTTGAGAATTCATGGTTATATCGGGCCATCAGGGGAATGCAACCATTCGTTCCATCGATGTTTATGTGTTACAATGATGTGCTTACTTTTGTTGATTCTATCGGTATATCGGGGACTAGGAGCGCACCTTATGAGTTATGACTATGAGTATTCGCCTTCGAGCCATCGACGGGGCTGTGATGGGGGTTCCACCGATAAAGCATTGTTAGGCTGATGCCTATGGTATTGACTTTAAAACACATGTGTTATGTTAATTTTTATAAGTTAATATCATAAATTAGTAAATTACTCAAGTTTCAAGTTCAACCGTTGGATGAACATTTGATGTATGGTTGTAGTTACATTCTGTAATGAAATGAACAGAGCGATGGGCTTCCCAACTTAAACCTCCGGAATCACCCTATAACCGTTAGATTTAGAAAGATCAACGGTTAAGATTAAGAATTTCCAAATTGTAGAGTCTAGACCTAAGACGTGTCATTCACTTTAATGTTCCAATTTCGAGAAATAAAGCATTTAAAGCACTTTGTAGTTTGTACTACTAAGTGTCAACTGTCGAGTGATTAGTGTTTATTTTTAAACTTTAAAGTTAATATTAAGAGATATGAGTCTTCGGCTTCGGGCCATCGGCGGGGCTGTGATGGGGGTTCCACCGATAAAGCATTGTTAGGCTGATGCCTATGGTATTGACTTTAAAACACATGTGTCAAGTTAATTTTTTTAAGTTAATATCATAAATTAGTAAATTACTAAAGTGTCAAGTTCAACCATTGGATGAACATTTGATGTATGGTTGTAGTTACATTCCGTAATGAAATGAACAGAGCGATGGGATTCCCAACTTAAACCTCCAGAATTACCCTATATCCATTAGATTCAGAAAGATCAACGGTTAAGATTATGACAATAGCAAACAATCAAATGAAAATTTTATGATGGTTTGGTCATTTAAATGCCTATCAAAAAAATTGTTTAATTTACGAATTTTTATATAAAATCTTTTATAAATGGATTATCTTGAAAAATTAGAAAACAATGATAATTATTAGTGATAAATATAAAAATCTACTGTTATAATTAACAATTAACAAAAGTTTCTAAAATCGTATTAAAAATAAATCTTGTTAAATATATTCTAAAAATTAAAAATAATTATGTTTTATTTTGAAAAGATTCTAAATTAATATATATTTTTATAATAATATTATAAATCATATATATTGATATAAAAAATGATAGCTATTATAAAAAAGTCAAAAGTTTCTAAATTCATATTAAAAATATTCAAAAAGTTATATTCTATTTTCTTTTTATAATAAAAATTATAAAATTATATATATAAATTAAAATACTATATAATAATTTTTTACGGTTTAATAAAAATATAGCAAGTCAAACTATACGGTCTAATAAATTTTATAGCTATAATATACGGTCTAAAATTGAAAAAAGGTCAAATATTTAATAGACCATCAAATTCTGTAATGACATGCACAGAGCTATGGGCTTCCCAACTTAAACCTCCGGAATCACTCTATAACCATTAGATTTAAAAAGATCAACGGTGAAGAATTTGCAACTTGTAGACCTAAGACGTGTCATTCACTTTAATGTTCCAATTTCGAGAAACAAAGTATTTATAGCACTTTGTACTGCTAAGTGTGAACTCACTATCAAGTGATTAATGTTTATTTTAAAAGTTAATATCATTAACTACTCAAGTTTCAACCGTTGGATGAACATTTGATGTATGGTTGTAGTTGCATTCCGTAATGACATGCACAGAGCGATGGGCTTCCCAACTTAAACCTCTGGAATCACCCTATAACCGTTAGATTTAAAATGATCAACGGTGAAGAATTTGCAACTTGTAGTCTTGTAGACCTAACTCCTAAGTCCTAAGACGTGCCATTCACTTTTACGTTGCAATTACGAGGAAAAAAACATTTAAAGCACTTTGCACTTTGAAATTGTACAGTGATTTTTAAAGTCTTCAATCTTCAGATTGCTCATTGCAGTGCACCACCCTGTTTTGGATTCCACAGTTCCACTTCCAACAACGCCATTCCAATTTTCAAGTGTCGGGACTCATAATCTGGGTAAGTGAAAGAATTCCTGCGGCTACATTTCAACTTTCATCATTTGAAATTTCTTAAAATCTTATTTTGTCAAAGTTTGAAGTTTGGTTTTAGACTTTAGAGACTCAAAAATTCATTAAAATTAAGGAGGACTAATAGGTATTACTTATTAGGGAATTCAAATTACACAACTTCACATTTGTACAAGCATGTCTACCACCAGTACCACTACAACAATGTCCGATAAAAAAATACATTATGCAGAATTGCTTAAAACCCCAGGTTTTGCCAATGGGTACCATGATATTTATGATCCTGAAATCTATGGTAGGCGTACCTCAAAACTTAGATTTTCATCTCAGAATAAGGTTGCAAAGCAAACAAAAGTTGATAGTATTAGTGCACTGTGGGTAATTGGATTAGGGTGCATGATGTTACATGAAGTTTTCCCTTGCCCATAATTTATCATGGTCTGTGCCGAAAATTATGATGATAAGAAAATAAATTGTTAATAAAGATAACCAAGAAGAATTGTTATCCATTAATGTAGAAGAACTTGGAAAAGTGTTGGGGTTTACAACCGAAGAATTTGGAAACCACCACATTGACCTAGAAAAGCTTGCTAGTGATTATGAAGCAATGAAAGAAAGGCTGAAAAATGATTTCTTAAATCAAATAGTTAAGGATAGAAACAAATTGAAAGGTGATCATAAGCCTCCTTATAATTTAGATTTTTTTAAACCATGGGTTTAGGATACTATTTCCATGCTTGCATTTTGCCTCGGTCTGGATAGCAATTTGGAAGTGGGTGCAAGCCTCCTTGAAATGGTATATAATATCCATTATACTAAAGAACATGTGAAATATAATTATACATAGCACATTGTAGAATCCATGCATAAACAATTTTTAATGATTAAAGCAGGTTCCATGAAGACATTTAGGTTCACAACCTACTTGTGCTATCTTTTTCTATTCAAATTTAGAGGAATGTTTCAGAACAACAAGCTTCAGATTCAGCCCTACAATAATGCAGAGGAAAAAAAAATGGCTCTAGTATATGAATGGACCAATGAGATAAGGATGCATGGTTCTTGAAGGAACTACAGTCATTTTGTAGACTACTTTTTGGCTCCATTGCATCAAGTAATTACAAATAATCCAATCCCTAGATTGCCTATGTCATGTAGAAACTACATGCAACTAGGAAAAGAAATACAATTGGTTGATTGGTACTTAATGGAAGAATATACTGTACTAAGATTTTATGGATCGGGAGTACAACCATACAAACTTCTAATACTTGTGACATAAAGGGTTTTTGCTTGAAATATGTAAGGCAGGTGCAGAGTGCTGATGAACTACACTTTCTTAGTCAGCAAAAGAAGACCTTATTTCCTTCTTTACCTTTTTCATGTGGAGGGTTCACATTCGAGAGAAAAGCATTTAGTGTGGTACATAATCTTTTGAATTTTTTTGACTTTGATCCTATCTGTCACTGGTAGTATGATCCATGTGACATCATTAAATCAATGATTGTGGCCAATAGGAATGCTGCAAATAGAATTCAACATCAAAGTAAACCCTTGCTTGAAAAATTGAGAAACAAGGATTCTTGGGATGAGGTCAAAATAGCAATGGAGAAAAGTGCTGTTGAGAATGGTATTTCTTTTGAACAATTGTCAGCAGAAATTATGGCATTGCACCAAAAGACAATCAGGACATACAAAATTTTTTATGTAAAAAGTGATAAACCATCTAGTAGAGTAAAAATTCCAGGTTCTCTAGAGATGAAACTTATAGATAAAAAATGGCCACGATAAAAAATTACTGCCTTTTGGTCTATGAGGAAGGACCTAGGTGATCCAAGAGCTCTTGAAGAGTATGATAATAACGAAGAAGGTGAAGAATTTAGCAAATTATGGAATGTAGATCATGGGCATCCTGATGGAAGTGATGAATCTGATGATGATATTGATATGGAAGAAGAAAAACAAAGCCATTCCAATTACAAACATGGTTTAAGTGAGGCCGCAAAAGAAGAATATGCTTCAACATATACTTCAGGAGCAGCCATACTTGAAAAAATTGGTTATGAAGGTAGTCCTTTAGGGTCCAAAGGACAAGGTGGAGGCCCTTGGACAATACAAAGTGTTGAGCATAGAAAAATAGTTGATAAATCTGGCCTTGGGATTGGAGGTGAAAAAGTAGACCTAGGGACAAGACAAAATCAATTTGTTAGAGCTTCTAGTCCTCATCCTCATGGTCAGAACAACTAGGACATGCCCTTGGTGGCGATGGTATGGGTAGTAGTTCTAGTAGTGGTCAACATGTGCAACGACGACAAATTACACACAATACTAAGAGGAAAACAAAAAAAGATACCATAGAAACACCAAGTGATCAAGGCAATCAAAAGAGGCAAAGGATTTTGACAGGTCAAAGTCACACTATTGGTGGATCCACCAGTACCACAAAGGAGTTATTTCCAGAAACCCCCACAAATCAAGCTAGTGTCGGTGCGACATCATTAGCAACTGCAAGTACTCCTATTCCTTTGCCATTCAAGCATTCCATTGTTCCTGCCTCCCTAGGTTATGATTTTAGTGAAGAGTTTAAAAAGAAATCAGACTTGAATAAAAAAGAAAAGAAGCAACTGATGGAGAGTGCATTTGCTGTAACTTCAGAGACTGCAACAACCATGGTATTACCCATATTTGACACAAATAAAGAAATCATGGAGTACACAATTGTTGCTCCCACAGTTCAAAACAAACCAACAAATCAGATGGATCGATTTGAATACCAGGTAACCAATTTTCAATTGGATTTTTCTGGCCTGAAAAATACTGACAAAATTAATGTATCAAAGAAGAATAATGAATTGGTGTACACATCATTGCTAAAGAAAGATAGAGAGAAGAAAAGGTTGCAGACCCAAATAGAAAAGTTACGGGTAGACCTAGCAAGTGAGAAAGCAACAGATAACAAGAGCAATGAATTAGAAAAAAGAATAATAAAATCTGCCTCTACATCAACAAGCAATGAGGATAAATCAAATGAGAGAGAAGTGAATGACCTAAAGCGAAGGCTAGATGAGAGCAACAAGAAATATGATGAGGAAAAATCCACTTCAGAAAAATTAAGACTAAACATTGTGAATGGAAATGCAGAGTGGGAACAAAAATTGGAGAAATAGAGAAAAACAAATAAAAGATTGGAGACAGAGCTGACGGAAGCAAAAGAAGAAATTAAGTCTTCTCAAAATAAGTTATTTGCATTTTGTAGAGATACAGTGAGGCATATGAAACAAAAGAGCTAGGATGAAATAATGCAGAGGTTTGATCATTTGTGTGACATGTTTCAATTGATTGATGCTACTAGACAACATTATAAAAAGCTCATCAAATGTTTAGTGGACAACAAAAAGGTGCTGGGATTAGAGAAATCTATCAATGAAGTTCTAAAATTAGTCTACAAAGCCAGTGACAATGATCTGAAATCAAAAGGGATTACTAATCGGATTGAAACCTCAATGAAGTTGTCATCTATCATTGAAAAGTGTTCGAGAATGTCTGGAACAAAGGAATATTTGCATTTGGTTGCAGACAAGATGAAGGTGGTGGATGAAAAGGTAAGGAACTTTACAGAGCTTGGTTTTCAAGAGCCTTTTGACACAAATGAGCGATTCATTGGAAAGGATGCTTTCAGAAAGAAGATGGAAGGTGCAAGGAAGATTGATTTGGACCAGTTTCCTCAGAACCAAGATGTGAACTATTTGGATTCCATCAGAACACTGATAACCTTGAATGCAAAATTGACTGAAGAATTCAAGACAGGTTCCATTTCCAATTACAATTAAGAAATGTTAACAAAACTTCAAGTCAAACAACATCAGTTAGAGCAAATGGAAATTCCACCACCTGAAGAGTGGAAGTTGCTAGAAAAGTTGATACAGTGACTTGATTTATTATTTTCAATCTTTGATAATATGAGTTTTGAATTTCCAACTCAGCTCTGTGTAGACTTGTCTTTGGGCATTGGCAAGATTTTGCATTGCCAATGCCAATGTGTACTCCTTCATGTGAAATTCAATTAAAAAGCTCAAATTCAAACTTCAGTAATGTGATGATGTTCAATTATCTAGATTCTGTATTATTTATTTTATCATTTGAACTAGTGATGAACTGTTAGCTCATTATATTTACTTCTTGGTAGAGCTTCCATTTCCAAGTTATGGATGTTGAACTGTTAGCTCATTATATTTACTTCTTGGTAGAGCTAAAGCTTATAAGTTATGGATGTTGAACTATTAGCTTCTGTTATGTTTTGACTAAAAATCCTGATCAGTATCCACCAACTTACACCTCACCCACATCCCACATATTGCAAAAATACATTACATTTGATTTTATGATTAGCACATTGCAGGGATTTGTGTGACAAGATCCATTTTGTGGCCCACTTTACTACTTGATCAATGATCATGTCCATAAATAAATCTAAAACCCCATGGTCACAACCCCTATTCTTGAAGAATTCAAATTTAATGTACTGACAAATTGAATAACATAAACAATTTAAATAACATAACTAGCCACTTTCAAGACACCCAAATAAGTTAGTAACTTATAAGCATATGAATCCACAACAGTTGAACACTCAAAAGAAAATTAGAAAATATGTATAACCTTCTCCATTGTATTGATCTTCAAAGTTCAAATGATATGCATTATAAAAATAGTTTATGATATGAGATGGATGGGCGAATTGGTGCAATCTATTATCTATCTTCTTACTATTTTCTACTCTAAAGTCTAATTAAAACTGATGTGATGATCCATTGATCTCCTATTGGGGTCTTGATCTCTCTTATATATGAGAGGCAAAAAGCTACAAACCCCTTGCAAAAAGTCATGATGTTTTGACAACTAAACATAACTCAAATTATAAATAAAACAATGTAGCAAGTGAATGCACCGATCCGTTAATCTCCAAGCAGAAGCCCGTGACCACTGACCACCTAAGATCTGTTCAAGGCTTTTACTCCATGATAGGGCACTCATCATGCTGTCGGCTAGCATTCTTCCTTTGAATCTGATGGTTGTCCCGTTGGATCTGATTCTGACAAATCTACAGTTTGGCTAATAAACATATTGACTGCAGAGAGGTGATGGATGTACTCCTGTTCAGCATAGGTGTCCACGTTAGAGATTTCCTCTTTCATATCATATTCCAGAGACATTATTTTTTTGAGTTGCTTATGACTGTTTTGTAAAACCATATCCTCGTCATTTATTTCTTGCAACATAGCAGTCAGAAGCCCATCAAGCTCTTCCTTCCAATCATCATATTCTCGCGGGTTTCTAATGCCAAAATGAAGTGTCGGGAGTGAGACTGAATCAAAGCAGTCAAAATCTTCCCTAAGCATGTTATGATATCCGTTATGTGATTCTACCAACTTGTTATATGTCAGCAATATTTGTCCTTTCATGGCATTCTTATCTACGAGCTCCTTTTTTTTCTCCATCATTCTAGGTTACAATCGTTCATTCTCCACCAATGCAATAAGTGTCTGATTGAATACTTCCCAGTATTCAATAGCACATTTTGTCATTTTATTGAAACTTTCTTTTATCATTTCAGATACAGTGTTATATTTGATGGTTTTCAATTATTTCTCCAATTCTTTGCATTTCCCTTGGGATTTCAGATGGCAATTCTTCCGATAGGCTGCATCAGCCAATGCATCAAGCACTCTCTTATCTTTTTCAAGCCATGGGGAGTACAACTCTGATGTGGAGGAGGAAGATGTTTTTTCTCACTAATTTGCTAGCTCCTTCTTCAGTTTGTCATTTTCCTTAATCAGTTTATTGATCTGTGCTTTGGTAGATTTTGCCACATTTATGTTCAATTCTGCTATCTCCATAGTGTTGGTATCCACTACTCGTTGAACCAAGAGATGACCAAACACTTGGTTTGGATTACTAATTATAGCAGGTCTTTTATCATGGGGATGCAGTGACCAAATAAGCAAGGTGGCTTCATCTAGGTTGTACCCAGATCCTGAATACATTTTGTCACTTGCTTCTTCTATTAAGTTCATTGTCGTATCCCCTCTTTTTCTGAAGCTATCAAATACAATCGAAGAGCTAATATCCCACCCTGGCAGGAGCAACACTCTAGCTTCTTGAAGTAATTCCCTACCTCTTTCAGGAGTGATGGACTCCATTTCCTTTTCTACCTCCCTTTTCAATTCCTCCAGAGCAGTTTGCCTCATGTTCAGGAGTGATATCGTGTATCTGTTGCCTCATTTTTCTACCTTTATATTCATAAACAAATGATTTAAATTCAGAAGATTTAACAAAATCACAATCAGAAATAAACTGTTGTCTAGCCATGACCCTCACATCATCAGATAGTTCATTTGATGCCTCAAATTTTACAATATTCTATTCTTGAGGGGGATCGTACTATGCAATCATAGGAGCACTAATTTGTTTGACCTGTTCACCCTCTTCATCACTCTGCTCTTCTTCACTTATATCAGTATCTACAAAAAAACATACCTTAGGAGTAGGCTGTGAAGGTATGTAATCCAAGGGCTCTATGCCTTTAGCTTGTAATCTTGAATAGGTTGCATGAGGTGCATCAAAAACAACTAGGGGAACATCCTTTACCAGTTCATTGACATGAGCGATGAGTTGTTGAATTCTTGTTAAAGGATCCTGTATCTCACCAAATGCTTTTGAATAAGATGGGACATTTTTCCTCTTCCATTCCTCTGCAAGAGTAATCTTGTTATAGGAGGCCATTCTTTCCTTGGTGGAAGCCTCATCATGGTTTCTTATGAAATCTTCGATTGAGAACAAATGTTCATAACCTGATAGCCCCTGCGATAATCTCGCCTTGTGAATAAACCCTTCTGCATCAAATTGTTTCCTTACATCACCTAGAGGTAGGTTGTACTATGCTAATTTACCATCAATTTCTCCATATCCTTCATTGGCAACCACTGTAAAGTCTCCAAAACATAAGGTGCTGGGCATAATTGATTGTTTGCTATGTCCTTTGAGGTGTTTGGAATCAAATTTTGCCAATTGCCTCATAATTTCTAAAAAAACAATTCGGTCAGGAACTACTTGTGGCATCAAGTGTGGAGCCCCTTCGAATCCATAAACCCTTATCACTGTACAATTAGGGAAAGCATACCAGTCTCCCCAGTTATTATTCACTTTATTTCTTCGGTCATTTTCCTTTGGTCTTAGAAATCTTTGTACTTCTGGGGATAGGTTATAGTTGCACGGATACCCCAACAACTTCATCAATGGTTTTACAAAAAATTCTTCAAAATAAAGGTAATGAGACCTACCAAATCGAATGTCCCACAATGAAGTCCACATTTGTATAGTTTTAAAATCTCCATTTTCATATGTATCTTTTATCCTTAATTATTCACTCCAGACCCCTCTGACTTGTCCCTCGTACAATAGCAAATGCATAAGGAAAGAATAGTGTTCAAAATTAATATTATCACTATTATTTTTAATCTTTTCGAGCCCTCAATGTAGGGCGTTGGCCAAGTAGCTAGCATAATCAAATGGCCTAGCATCCTTGCTCTGTATTTCTGCAGCTAAGACCATTGGGGAAATCGACATGAGAGGCGGAACCTCTACTCCCAAAACCTAACCAGCTGAATAATAGGTGTATCAGAAATACTCTTCGAACAAATCTTCATGGAAAGGAGGGTTTTCACTACTAGAGAACCTCCTGAGTTGGCCTCCATCATCCTTGGGCCTATGCAAAGGTAATGTCCATCTCTTAGAGCTGGTATGCATGTGGAAATACTCTGTCAAGAGATCTTTGAGCATGAATGATAAATTAAGTGAACACTCTAACTGAAAGACATTAGAAATGAGATCCATAGAAATAACAAGCATGTCACCCCCGCCATGTGACTGAATAGTTCTTTTCTTGGGGTCATATCTGATAGCAAGAGCTTTAATTAGCTCTGCATTCAGAAACACATTGGGCACCACAAGTCTTCCCAGGTTCAACCTCCATGGATTGCAGACTGGTTGGAACCTAAATTATTTTATGTAATGGTACATGAAGAGGTCGTACCCTCATTGCAGTGTCCAAATATCCCCTAAGCCCTTATGTTTGTCCCATAATCAATCCATGGAAGGATTCATTTGAGCACTCCTCTTGGGTCTCAGCCCCAACCCAGGACATTGATCTATCAGGTCTTCATTTAGGAGTCTCTTAGGCTTTTTGGTTTTCTATTTTTTAGCTTTAGGTTTGTCTGTACTCTCTTCCATTATTTAAATCTTAAGCTTTTGAGTAAAATAGCTTCTCAGTTGGGTCTGAAAGTGAAGTACTTACGTGAGTCTCGCCGAGTCACCTCCATAGTCCTCCGATCTTTTCTGCATCAGAATTCCAAGTTTTTGCCTTTCTGCTTCTGCCCTAAGCAAAATCTTCCAGGATTTTGTAACAACTATGCGATCAACTTGTGATATAATTCACTTCAATTTTGGTTCATAAATGCACCGCAACACGATGCCATGAGATGTCACATCAGTCTTTCACCGATAGCCACCCTCTCCACTGATGGACACCTATCCTTCGTTCTATCGGTGGGACGCCAGATAATGTTTCCTCGATGCACCATAGTTCCCCCGATATACTTTATGCATTTGATAATTCATGCCCATGGCCATGGGCCATGGGTATAATTCATGGTTACTTTTGTTGACAACTTGACTCTATCGGTATATTGGGAGAGCACTTTAGGAGTCAGCCCGATAGATTATTGTTACACCGATACTAGGTTGTGAGCTATTTTTATCGGGCCATCGACGGGATTGTGATGAGGTTCCACCGATGAAGCATTGTTAGGCCGATGGTATTGAATTTTGTTAGGAATGGGGGAAGGACTATGTCACTACGAAATTTCAAATTTTGTTTAATTACGCTGAAAGCGTTATACAGTGAAAGCAACAAAGGAATATTCGTAAACTTTTTGAAGCTTCATTGAAAATGATAGGCAAGTGGAAGTATGTGCTCCTTAAAAATAACAAGCACATAAAATGTTTTTTTTTTCTATTTTTCAAAATTTTTTAAATTAAAAGCTTCCCAATAAATAGTTGTTAATTTAAATACTTTTGGATTAAAATTACAAACTAAGATATGTATGCTTAAATAGTTTTTTATATATATTATTAATTAATATATATAAAAAATAGTAGAAACAACTTTTTATATATATTATTAGTTTTTCATATATTTTATTAATTAATATTATAATAAACAATGTTTTTGAAAAGTTAAACAACATTTATGGGGCACTGTACCCCTCACAACGAGCCACTAAGGGCCAAAAAGGAAGTAAGCAACAACAAAAAACATTAATAGAAAAACAACCAGAGACAGCCCAGGGACAACACACAAACAACCAAAAAACAACTGACAGACCACCAACAGGTGCAGCTAACTAGCATCATCCTAGTTCTTGATCAGGAGGTCCACTGCTTCGTCACCCACCCATTCTTTGTTTTCTTGGCTATTATTCCCCTCCAGTTCCTCTTTTATGACGTTTGACAACGCACTAGTAACAAAGTGGCTTAGTTTCATTGTGAAGCGGGTCAAGCCCCTAAATCTTTTGTCCAGGGTGTTCAATCTCTTCGCCACCATATCTGAATCTTCCCCAATATCCCTAGTCTGCTGCATCTCACGAGGCTCAGTCACCAACGGAGTGTGCGAGTCAGAGCCATGGCGAGGAGTCTTGCTGTCCATCGGAGTAGGCAAGGGATTCTCCCCCGTATTATCAGTCTCATCGTCTGACTTTTCCTCCTTGTAACCCTTACTGTTCGACTACTCCACCTTCGAGTCCTCAATAATTAATCTCTTTTCACTGTTCTTGGCCAGCCTCCTTGATCTCCTCCTACCACTTTCCCCACCTGTCAGCTCTGTGGTCCCCACAACTGTTTCCCCTCTAGAATCAGTCCCAACCGCATTCTTGCCCTTGCCCTTGCCTTCCTTAACAGTCATAGCTTGCAACCCTTTCTCCTTGCCATTCTTCGGCTTAGTGACATTAGCAACCATGTCAACCTGCGTGGCCTTTAGCTCACAGAGCCCTTCCACCGCCCTGGCATGAGCCAAGCCTATCCCACCCTTAAGCTTCTTAGTGGCCAAATTGGTTTTGACACTCCCCACCATATCAGTTACAAGCATCCGAGGGGGGCTCATGGACTCGGCCGGGGAGATGTGAATCGAAGAAATGGGGTCAATATTCTCAACACGGACAAAGATGGCTTTAGGTAGGAAGAGGGCAAGATGGAAGTGGTACAAGCGAAGGATAAGCCCCTGATGGAGAGGGAGAGGCGGGAGATCACCAGGATTATGATAGGCCATCGCATTGCATTTATCCATCGAGCTCTCCAGGTCCATAAGAAGGAAAAAAGGAAAGCTAAGCAATACTTTATGTTTGAGATGGTTAAGCAGAGGGAAGTGATAGAAAAAACAAGTTTTGTACCTACCTTCCAGCGTCACATATTTTATCAAAGCCATGCAGACCATATCCCACGGCTTGGGGAGCTCAACTCTTTCGAACCCCACCTGATTCCTCACCGAAGTCTCCTCACCTCTGAAGAAATCCTTAAGGCTCTCATGGTCTGGCTTTTTGGTGTGCTTAGGGTATTTTTTCCCATCACAGCTCAAGCCCGTGGCCTGCGCAATGACCTCCTCGCTAACTTCAAATGAAATCCCACCAACAAAAACCCTTTTGTCCTTCCAAGAACTTACAAATTGTCCCGAAAGAATAGGATCATGGCCAACTAGTCATTCCATAAGCAGGGCAATACCTCCCTCCACGCAAATGTGCCAGACCAGAGGATTATTCTGGAATTCATCACAACTATCCGACTCCGTCCAAACCCGATCTCCACCCATTCTGTCAGGAAGTTTAGGAAAAACACTGAAATGCAGAAAATACCAAAGAAAAAAGTTGCGCACAAATATCATACAAGGATGTTTAATGCAGGGCTTACGGCAATTAATCCCCTCAAGCCATTTACACGTGCAGAGGGGAAATGAGCAATAGTGAGAAAAGACACCACAATTAATGATTTTTTGATAACAGTGGAGGAGCCAAAAGTTGGCAGAAAGGCAGGAGAGGCACAACATCCCATGCAAAAAACCCAACAAGCTAAAATTAGTAACCAACCATAAGAAGCCAAAATTCTGAAGGAGCCACTAGTTAAATTAGCCGGTGTGAAACCTCTAGAATACAACTAGTACGCATCTTGGATGGTCCCATCATTATTCATATACTCACTTCTCCAAAAATAATTAGAAGATAAACCAAGTAACGTTTTCCCCCAAAACTTAATACTCACAGTACCGTCATCCCCCTGAGAAGCAATCACGACATTCCAAATAACCCGCATCACGTTACCAAATCTAAGCTTAATCACATCAATTAAGTTTCCTCCTTGCCATCTCATCATCATTTTTTTATAAGCTGTACCCATTCTCCCATCCCAAAGAGACAGCATGTGAATTCCCTTTCCCCTACTCCACACCCTTTCATCTTTACTCAGGGCACTCCACCTGTCCTTCATACCCCAAAAGGTATTAATCCACCAACACACCCAAAATTGCTAGTGGGCCCCCCCATCAATCCTCGTCATCTAGAAGTTGTAAGTCATTATTGACCATGGAAGCCCTTTCTCGCTCAATCAAAGCTTGAATGTTTGGCAGCAGTTGTTCCTTTTTCTTCCAACATCTAACCGAGTCCCACCCCGAGCCAAGATTTGCCAACGCATCCGCCACACAATTACCTTCTCTGTAAATATGGGTCACTTTTTTGTCTCTTAAATTAGACATAAGAAAGCTAGTATCCAATTAAATGTCCTTGGTGTTCCAACCTATAAACCTTTCCTTTTCCACAGCATCCGTCACAACCTTGGAATCTCCCTCAATATGAAGATTAACAATTCCTAGAGAAACAACAATTTTGAGTCCCATGAACAGCGCACGAGCCTCAACAACAAGGGTCGACTGAATCCCTATGCCACCAGCAAACCCTGCCACCATGTTGCCCTTAGAATCTCTTATAATCCCACCTATACTTGCCTTTCTTGGGCTCCCTTTAGCAGCACCATCAAAATTAATTTTAAACCATCTACGAACCAGAGGCTCCCATTTGGTGTTCCTCCTAGCTAAAAGTTTGCTATTGTCGAAGGCATTAGCATTTAGGTCCTGGTGCCATTTGTTAGCCATTTTTATTTCAAAGTCCCTCGGCCCAAACTCAGGAAGTTTTCCATCAAAGAGGAAGATATTCTCCTCTATGAGCCTAACACCAATCCCAAATACCTCCTTGGGGCTCCGCTCAGTATTCCTGAAGACCCGGTTATTCCTCTCCTTCCATAAACACCACCCCATGATAAGGGGGGTCTGTCTCCAAATTTCACAAACCAGAGGATGCAAAAAAGGCCCATGCCAACCCATAATAAAAGATAAAAGATCCTTGCTCATTACCCACTGAACCTCAAGTTTCTCAAAGGACATCCCCCAAACTTCAGCAGCATACAGGCAGTGAAGCAAGAGATGAATGACAATTTATTCCCCCTCTTTGCAGAGAAAGCATCAATTGGGAAAGCAAAATCCCTGGATTCTCAAATTATCCTAGATCAGAATCCTATTGTGATAGGCCATCCACCAAAAAAAAATTATTTTAGGGATCATGCGCCTATTCCAAACCCTCCTCCAGTGATTCTCCTTAGAACTATCATTAGTCGACAGTCTATAAGCAGATCTGACTAAGAGATCCCCTTGTTTATCTAAAGCCCAAAAGAATTCATCCTCTCTGTCATAGGAAGGAAATCTAAAACTGAAAAGTAACACCTGAATCGATCTAGCAAGATGACTAAGATCCTGCGAGTGGGGGCAACAAAGGGCTAGCTCTCTCCAAACCCTAGCACCAGGAGGCCCAGACACATAGTCATTGATGAGAGTCCCAAAGAATCTCTGAGTAGCAGTCATCACTCTCTGAATGTCAGAAGCAGCCAAAGGGAAATCTAAGAGCCAAGCGTCTTCCCAGAATTTAATTTTGATCCCATTCCCCATTTTCCATTTTATCCCCTTTTTTAGCAGACCTTGAATGCTACAAATACTCCTCCAGATTACTGAACCGAGAGGGTGGGGTTCCGAAGCCTGTTTTGAAGGTACTTGGCATTCAGGATTTTACACCAGTCCTTGGAATTCCTTAAATGATCCCACCCAACCTTAGCAACCAGTGCCCTATTAGAGAGAGGAATCTTCCTTATTCTAAGCCCCCCATTAGATTTAGCTCGACTAAATTTTTCCTATTTAACCAGAGCAATATTTTTTTCTCCTCAGTCCCGACCCAAGGAAATTCCTTTGAATCCTTTCCAACTTTTCCACTATATACATAGGCATTCTAAAGATAGTCAAAAAGTAGGTGGGGATACCTTGTATGGCCACAGTAATGAGCTGCAACTTACCAGCATGACTAAGCAAGGATCCTTTCCATCCAACCAACTTCCTCTGAATCCTTTCCAGAATAGAGTTCCAAAACTCCAGTTGAACCTTCTTGATCATAAGTGGAAGCCCCAGATAAACTGACGAAAGAGAATCACTGACACATTCGAGAATCGCAGTCACCCTATTTTCCAAATTAGGAGAGCAATTAAAGAAGTAAATCTTACTCTTGTTGTAGTTGATGCACTGCCCTGAGCAAGAGGCATAGCTATTAAGACAGGCTTTCCATTTCCTAGCTTCCAAAATAAAAGCCTTCCCAAATAAGAAAGTATCATCCAAAAATTGCTGCACAACAATCGGACATAGGGAGGTAGCCGCTCTAACACCAGATATGGAGCCCTCTGACAGTAGACTAGTAAAATTAATACTAAGCACATCAACAACTATAATAAAGAGGTAGGGAGAGAGAGGGTCTTCCTGCCTGAGCCCCCTACCAGCAGAGAAGAAACCGCAGGGGGATCCATTAACCAAGACCGAAAATTTAATAGTTCTAACACATTCCATAATGAGCTCAATGACTTGATTGTTAAAGCCAAACTTAGCTAGGACCTTTGGAATGAATTCCCACAGAACCTTGTCATAGGCTTTGGATATATCAAGTTTAAGCACCATTCCTGCATTATTACATCTATCCATAGAGTGGAATAGTTCATGGGTAGTCAAAGCAGTATCAAGAATATGCCTCCCTGGGACAAACCCCTTTTGAGTGTGGCTACTAATTTTGTCAAGTAGGGGTTTGAGATGGTTAACAAGAATCTTGGAGAGAATTTTGTAGATAGTGTTACATAGGCTAATAGGCCGAAAGTCAGACATTAACAGTGGCTCACTAATCTTAGGTATAAGAGCAATGAAATTGTGATTCATTTGTTTAAGAATCTTATCAGATTGGAAGAAATCCCTAGCCGCAAGCACCAGATCCCAGCCCACAGTATCCCAAAATATTTGAAAGAACCCTGGAGGAAACCCATCAAGGCCAGGAGCCTTGAATGCCCCCATGCTAAAAGTAGCCAGCCTAACCTCTTCCATGGAAACACTCTTAAGAATGCTCAAGTTATCCTCCAGAGAGATGGACTCAGGAAGGTGCTGGAGAATCCAATCATCCATATTCAAGTTTGGTACCCCTGTAGGAGCTGAGAGAGCCTCCTTGAAATAATCAACCACACAAGACTTAATAAGAGCTTGGTCAGAAATCACCTCCCCAGAATTATTTAACAGTTTAGAGATTTGGTTCCTTTTCCGATGTTTGACAATAGAGACATGAAAAAAGGAAGTGTTCCTATCTCCTTCCTTCAGCCATTGGATTCTCGATTTTTGCTTCTAGAATACCTCTTCATTTTTTAGAACTTTTTCCCATTCCATTCTGATATCCTTCCCCTGATTATTAAAATAAACAATGTTAAGTATTGATAACTTTCAGCATTCTTTATATATATTATTAATTAATATATGTATACTAGTATTTATGGATGCAATGTGAATGTAGGCTATAATATGGATCTTGTCACACAAATTTCTACAATTTGCATTGTTCATAAAATCAAAGTGTGGTATATTTTTGTGATTATTGATAAAATAAGATAATTCATGCCCATGTCATAAATTATAATTCATGCCCATGGTCATAAATTATAATTCATGGTTACTTTTGTTGACAACTTGACTCTATTAGTATATCGGGAGAGCACCTTAGGAGTCAACCTGATAGAGTATTGTTACACTGATACTAGGTTGTGAGCTATTTTTATCGAGCCATCAGTGGGATTTTGATGGGGGTTCCACTGATGAAGCATTGTTAGGCCGATGCCCGATGGTATTGAATCTTATATAATTTATAAAATATCATCAACTACGTTTCTACAGTTTGACTTTGGCATATGTATTATGATTCATGAAGTGCAATATAATATAAAGTATCATGGAGACTTGGACTGCAATATAAAATAAAATATTATGAACTTGAAGTGCAATGATACACAATTTATTTGAATACAATATATAAAAATCATCAACTATAGTTTGGAATATGATTCAAGCTGACATACAGTGCTTCAGTGCAATATAAAATAAGATATCATGAACATGAAGTGCAATGATTCACAATTTCAATGTTCATTGAATACAATATAAAATATCATCAGACATCAACTACGGTTTGGACTTTCGAACAATGGAAACCGATTCATGAAGTGCAGAAAAAATACCTAAAACCTGCTAATTATCTCCCATTTCCCAAACGGAGTCAGGGTCCTCAAACCGATCCTCATCTTCAGATAAATTAAAAGAGTCATCTTGATTCTGAGACTACTCTACAGTTTCTTTGGCCTGTGTCTCAAATTCAACATTCATTGTTTGATTTGTGTCAATTTCAATATCATTGTCATATGTCCCAGGCCCAGTACCGGCGACTGTTGGAATTAGAGAGCGTGTGTTGCACAACTCGGTCCCTCTTCTTTCACATGTGGACCTCCAGATTGCGAGTGCCCTTTCAAAAGGAATTTTTTTGACATTATATGCAGTTCCTTTCATCCTCAAGCAATTTTCCAAATTCTTGTCTAGTTTGTTTCTTAACTTTGATTTCAAAAACCCCAATGTACTAAAAACTCTCTCATCCTCCACCGACCCCAATATCATTGTTTGACATAAATCAACAAGTTTGAAATATTCTGACATCGAACCACACAATATTTCACTCTGACCTAAGCGTGTCCAAACCTTTTTTATTGATCCCGGTTCAAAGGCCTTCTCCTTGCCCATGGATTTATACTACTCCCTCATAGCTGTTGCAAAAATCTGAGATTGCTTTCTAAGCTTTTTTTCATCTAAAATTCTTTCTATTATTTGTTCATTGTATGTTACCTTTTCTGAAAACTGTTCGATCAAGATTTTTACTTGATCATGAAAATATTTTGGGTTATCTCGGTTTACCCAAAATTGAGGATACACAATACCCATGGCTTCAAGTATTTCATGTCGAGGGAATCTTTCACGAATCTCTAAGGAAAGATATTTTGCAATTTCCTTCAAATTATCACTAATAGATTTAACAATGCCGTTAAAATCTTCCTCGTTAATGGGTACTTCTTTTCTAGAGCGCCTACTAGTGCCTGTCTTACAATGGTACATTGGTATCTCATGTCCATGTACACAAATACATAAGTGCCCGCTTGCATCAAACTATAAATAATTATCAGGATTATTCAAATCAGTAATTTTCTGCCACATCAAATAATTTGCGCCTTCTTGTGTTAGATCTAGATATAGATGATTGAGGGCCAAGCATGTAAGTTTACGTAGATTGGCATATTCATAAATATACATAGTTCTGTCTTCGGCTTTCTTCACAAGATTGTTCATCTCATCCAGCATGGGGAGAAGACTAGCTAAAGTCAAGAGTGTCTCTATATCGCTTAACCTATGTAAGAGGTCAGGAGCTTTGTCTACTGTGCTGCGATGCTCGTACATCACTCCAATCAAGGATTGATATTCTGAAAGAACTCGTTGTGCTGGTCCATGTAGGGAGATCCATCTGGTATCGACATCCTTGAGAAGCTTGTTTCCAGGTGTTATTCCCTCAACAAAATGTTGAAATTCAAGGAAACGTTTGGGACTTTGGCAGAAGTATGCGTAGATCTCACAAACTAGATTTTCAACTTTTGATACTGTAGGAAACTTGCTTACAATTTTGAATGCTAAATTCATTTTGTGGGCCATGCAGTGAATGCCAAGCATGTATGGTGCACAACTAGTTTGTAACTTTGTGCAAAGACCGCTCCTTTGACCTTGCATCACTGCAACTCCATCAGCTCCTACACACACCAACTTTTTGGCAATTGTCAACTCATCCATACTTGAAATATCATTCAAAGATTTCTTGACTAGTTCAAATAGATTTTGCGATGTTGAACTGTCCTTCATTTTACAAACACAAAGAAGATGAGCTTGGCGAACATGTTGTTCTACAGTATACGAATTCATACAAACCCAAGAAGTATTGTCTACCGTAGTAACTTCATCTAAAGATAATGCAATTAAATTTGACTCTTTTAATTTCTCCTTTAAATCTTGCTTTTCCACTGCAGCAAGACAGTTCGCCCATTCCCATCCAGTGTTTACTGACCAATGTGAGAAGGGAAAGTGGGGAACACTCAAATAAGATAATAAATCAAAATATTCTGGGTAGTCTGTCATAGGACGCCCCTTGGACAAAATATGAAAAACAACACTCATCTGAACAGTTTTTGATAGATTTGCTGCTGCCATGGCTTTTCCAAAATGACCCTCAAGTGTACCTTCACATTTTTTAATCTTCAACATTCTATGGTTATGCTCTCCATAATCTGCGACATACTTAACATGAAGACATTCTTCCTTTGATTTCCATCGTACGACTGATTGTTCCTTTCCGTCTATGATTTGTTTTTCGTAAACTTTGCCGATATGATTTTCTATAGTGTCAAGCTTTAGCTGCATCATCTTGTCTCTTCCACATTTCCAACTACAAATCTTACATCTGACCTCTGTTGCCCTTTCAATATCATTTTTGTTTGATACCCCCACTGGTTCAAGGAATGGGTACTTCGACAACCAACCAATTTGAAAATTCCTTGTCATTTCCCACTCACACCCCAATTTTGCTTTGCCTTTTCTTTTCTTGCTACCAACATCATCCTCATCCAAGTCGATTATCTCATTCTGGCTATCCAGGGTATCTCTTGGAACATCTTCTACGGTATTGCCATCCTCATTTGATACATTTTGATTTAACACAATGACAATCTCACCTTGACCTTCCTGTGGTGGAAGAGTTGATGATGTATCTCCATCTTCAATAATATTTGGTGGAAGAGTTGATGGTGTAGCTCCACCTTGATTTGATGGATTAGAAGCTTTGCGAATTCCAAAGTAAGACTGTATGGTACCTCCCCATTTTGGGCATTTTGATGGCCTCCCAGTCTCTTCATTACCCACCTGCTCAGGAGTCTTACCCTTGCTGCTCGACATATTGATCTCACTTTGAATAAAAGATGAAGAAAATGTCTTCTTGTTTAAGAAGGACAGACCGATAGAGAATATAGATCCCATTCCCTACTTAAAATTATGTTTAAGACTGAAGCAAGAATGGAAAACAGATAAAGAAATCTTATTATTATAACTAATAGTCTAATAACTAATAACAGTATGAAGAAATGATCACTCACCTTTGAGTCTATGTTTTCAGCTTTCACTGACTTCTGAATTGAGAAGTAGAACCTTAGAACCAAACAAAATGTGTAAAACCAAACAAAATATGTAAGAACAAATAACAGTTTCAATTGTATTTATATCAATCCATATTTGGCGAATTCTGCGGGATTTTGAAATGGTATGTTAAAAATTTGGCGAATCCTGCATGCTTATACAACGATACCTTGAAATTTTCAAGGCAAAATAGGTCCTCATAAGCAACTATTTATAAATTTAATTGTCGAAATGGGTCTTCACAAGCAACTATTTGAAAATTTTAATTAGCGAAATGGGTCTTCATATAATGTTGTTTTAATAGGATTTGCGAATATGTAGGTGACTTTGACATGCTCCCTGGGATTCCAGGTGAAAATATTGATCGGTGCATTGGAAACGCGTAGTCTGTTATGGCGAATTTATTGCCTAAACATGCCTCGTAAAAAAAAACTACTGGCGAATGGACATGCATTAGACCGATAGTCCGTGAATTCCTGGCGATTTGAACACCTTGCAGATACGATAGATTTGCCAAATTCATATTGCTAGATTCCTAGAATTCGCCAATTGGCGAAGATTTGCCACTAAAGTTATCCCTGCCACACATGCCTTGAACTGCAACTAGTTGTCAGACAGACACAAATAACCTTTTGTCACGTCAATATTTTTTCATATTGAACATATCCTCTGAAAACTCAGGAAGCTGATAATAATAGTGTAGACATACTCTCCTTTCATAGCAGAGAAAAAAATTGCATTTCTGAAAGAAATACTAACCATAATTGTATTGCCAAAGAAATCTCTTTGTCCAATAAATATCGTTGAACAAAACCATACTGATAGAGACTTTTGGAACATCACTATCATAAAGAATAGATGCAAGCATGATATTGCAAGCATGCAATAGTAATAGAAACACTCCTTAACAACTGATAATATATATTTCTTGATTTTGCAAAAATTACCAAAACTAAATAGTCTAAACTTCTAACATACAACACTTTAAGTCAAGGGGACTATAATCATAATTCAACTTAGCCTAAAACTTCTAATTGCATCCTCTGACATCAATGACAACCTATGTTCAACAATCTCCCCCTTTTTCATTGATGACAAATAACAAAATGTTGGGACACCAAAAGGAAATGTTGGACCACCAAACCAATCGACTACACACAAACACACATCTCCTCTTTTGAATGTTTTATTTTCTATAGCATTTTCTTCTCTCCCTTATGGAAGATATAAAATTTTGATATCATTATTCTTTCTAAGCAATTCAAAATTTTGAGTTCACTATATCCCATTTGACATCAATGAAAAAGGGTCAACAAACTCCCCCCCTATGATATTAACCTCTAAAAAAATATCCTTCAATCCATAGGAAAATACATTCAAATGCAGAGAAATTCCAAGCATTTCTCTAAATCTCCTTGACTGTAGTAACATTTATTTCTCCTCCTTTATTCTTTTCCAGATCTCTACGTATTCATACACTTATTTTCCTTATGAACTCCCCCTGAGTTCATGCTTTACTGCCTCTAGAAATATACCAAAAGAGACCCAACCTTCTTGTAGTTGGGAGACTAAGCTCCCCCTCAACTTGTGCTTCCTCTTGATTTAAGAGGAGGAAGCATCAACTCCCAAATTCTACCAAATAAAATCAAATGTCTACTTAGAAAGTGGCTTCGTGAATATATTTGCAACTTGCTCCTTTGTATCAACATATTCTAATCTTACCTCCTTCTCTACAACCTTTTCCCTCAAGAAGTGATAGTTGATTGTAATGTGTTTTGTTCTTGAGTGCATCATCAAGTTCTTTGAAATATTTATGGTGCTGGTATTATCACAAAGAATAGTGATAGGTTTATCAAACACAATCTTCATTTCCTTAAAATTTTTCTTCATCGAAAGCACTTGAGTGTAGCATGATGCTACAACAATATATTCTACTTCTGTTGTAGATAGGGAGACTGATTCTTGTTTCTTTCTCAACCAAGACACCAAACTATGACCAAGAAAGAATGCTCCTCTACTTGTGCTCTTCTAGTCAACAACACATATTGCCCAATTTGCATCTATGTATGCAGTTAGAGTGAAATTTTCACTCTTTAGATACCATAGTCCAAAATCTTCAGTAGCCTTCAAATATCTAAATATCCTCATCACTGCTTTAACATGAATCTTTGTAGGTGCTACCTAAAATTTGGAAACCATTCCAACTGCTTGGATAATATTTAGTCTAGATTCTATCACATATAGAAGAATGTCAGTCATGGACCTATACAAAGTTCTATCTACCAAAGAATATTCATCATCTTTACTTAATTTGCATCCTGTAACCATAGGTGTTCTAACCGGTTTGTAATCTTCCATCTTGAACTTGTTCAACATCTCCTTTATGTAGTTGTGTTGTGAAATGAAAATTCCTTTGTCTTATTATACAATCTACAACCCAAGAAATAAAGATAATTCTCCTAACATAGACATCTCAAACTCATTTTGTATTTCCTTTTGAAATTCTTTGCACATGTCATCCAAATAGACCACAACTATCAACAATTTATCTCCTTCTACTTTATGTGTATATTACTATCTACACTTCCTCTTTGGAATCCTTGTTGTTTCAAGTATCCATCCAACCTTGAATACCAAGCTCTAGGAGCTTGCTTGAGTCCATACACATCCTTATTCAATTTACAAACATAATCAGAATTGTTAGAACATTGAAATCCTTCTAGTTGTTCAATATAAACATCTTCTTCGAGCTAAGCATTCAAGAATGCTAACTTTACATCCATTTGGTAAAAAATTAAGTTCTTGAATGCAAAAAGAGCTAAGAACATTCTAATTGCCTCTAGTCTTGCCACTAGAGAAAATGTCTCTTCAAAGTATATGCCTTCAACTTGAGCATACCCTTTTACATACAAGTATTTCCTTGTTCTTGATTACTTCTCCTTCTTCATTTAGCTTGTTAATGAAAACCCACTTGATTTCAATCACATTCTTACCTTTAGGTCTTGGGACAAGTTCTCAAGTTTCATTCTTCATGATCTGATTTATTTCTTCCTCCATAGATTCTATCCAACCTTTCTCTTTTCTTGCATCTTTGTATGACTTAGGCTCTATCTTTGACAATAAAGCAAAGTGTACTTCCTCACTCGCTCTCTCAAGTCTCTTCTGAGTCTGAACCCCACCGTATTTGTCTCCTATGATATGGTCTTCAAAATGATTTGTCTAAACATAATTTTCTAGAGTCTTTGGAACCACTTCTTTTGAATCTTCAATGCTACTGTGAATTGGTTCTTCATCATCTTCTACTTCCAGAATACTAGTAGACTGAATAGTCTCATCAAATATCACATTTTCACTTTCAACTATCCTCTTCAATATTTTTTTATAACATCTGTAAGCTTTACTTCTTAAAGAATAACCAAGCAAAATGCCTTCATTTGATCTAGAATCAAACTTACCCAAATTTTCTTCATCCCTCTTGATGTAGCACTTTCTCCCAATCTATTCTAAGGTGTCTTACTGATGTTGGTATTCCTCTCCATAGTTCATATGGCGTCTTCTTAGTTTTGTACCTAATCTGGACTTTATTCAAAATGCACACAATAGTCTATGTAGCTTCTCTCCAATACACATATGGTAGATTTCTTAACATATCATAGTTCTTTCCATCTCCTATATAACTTGGTTCTTTCTTTCAAAAACTCCATTTTACTGTGGTATTCTAGGATTAGATAACTACCTCTGGATCCCATGATCTTCACAAAAAAATTCATACTTCTCAGAAGTGAATTCTCCACCTTTATCTGATCTCAAAACTTTGATTGTCCTTCTGGTTTTATTTTCTACCAATGCCTTGAATGCCTGAAACTTCTCAAATTCTTTTGAATTTTATTTTAGAAATGTTATCCAAGTCATCCTAGTGAATTCCTCAATGAGAATCATGAAATAATTTCCTCCTTGTGGAATTTTAGTCCTCATGGGTCCGCATAGATTTGTATGAACCATATCTAATGGTTTTGATGTGGAATACTCCTTAGCAGGATATTTACTTTTTTTCTGCTCCCCTTCATGACATGGCTTGCACCTGATTGATTGAGGCTTCTTAATCTTTTGAATATCCTAGACCAACCCTCTTGAAATAATCTTTATAATATCATCAAAATTCATATGTCCTAACCTTCTGTGCCAAAGCCAACTTTCATCTTTCTACATAGTGAGACAACTTTTCCCATTTAGCTCACTGAGATGATAAATGTCACTATCTATCTTGCTTCCTTCTACAATTAGTTAACCAATACTTGATTCCATGATTTCACAACCTTCAACACTAAAAGATAGCTTGTGACCCTTATCACACATATGATTGACACTTAAAAGATCATGCTTTAAACCTTCAACATACAAAACATCATGCGTCTTTGTTTTGCCACCATCAAGACTTAAATTACCCTTACCAGAGATTTTGGAAATTGAATTGTTTCCAAGAGTCACTGATCCACCTTCAAATTTCTTGAAATTCATGAACTTACTCTTATCTCTAGTCATGTGGTTAGAGCAACCACTATCTATGATCCACATATTCTTCTCCTTCTAATCCTGTAGTGTAGTTTAAGCAATCATTGAATTTTCAGACTTCTTCTCTTCAGGAACCTTCTTCCAGACCTTTCTTGATTCATGAATTCCACTTCCCGATCCTTTTCTTCCACTTTTCGACAGAGGAGGATTCACAATTTTTTTTCTGCAGTTCCTTGCAATGTGTCCAAAGTTGTTATACTTGAAGAAAATGATATTAAAATTATATAGAGGTGCAAATGTATTGTTGCTGAAAAAATTATTTCTTATTATCATAGCTTTTCAATAGTCCACATACTTATGTCCATAATTATTGCAATTGAAACAATAAATAGAGAAAATAAAGTTTAACCTAGTGTTGTGTCCCTGTCTTCCAAATATTCTTCTTTTGTTCTACACTTGAGTAAAGCCATCATTGTGTGCCATGCTATCATCACTTGCCATGGTCCTTTCAAAATTTTAACTTTTGGAGCTTGTCACTTCTATACTTGCCTTAGTAGCCTTCTTAGACTAAATTTTGTCACCTCCTAATCATCAAAACCTATTTTGGTTTTGACATACGAAGCACTTTGAATTCCCAAAATTTGATATAGGGTTTCAATACTCTTACCAAAATTCATCTGGAGTTGTTGGTTCACTTTCTCAAGCTCTTTTCTTGTTGTCAATTTTTTTTCTTCTAGTTTCTCACAATCTTTATCTCTTGATAGTAGCTTTTCAGTCAAAACTTATTCAATCCTTTTTGCCTCTTCTATTTGGGTCTTTAGATCAACAATCATATTTTCTTCTTTCTTCAATTCCTGAGGTATCTTTTCTTTAGCTGTCACTTCTTCCACAATTCTAATTTTCAGTCTCTTGATTTCTTTTTCGGTACACATCAATTCTTCCATAAGATCTACCTCTTCTTCATTATTTTCAGAATCCATTTCAGCATCTCCATCAATAGTCTCAAAATCCAAGAACACAACTTTATCTTTTTCATCTCTAGAGATGTCTTCATCATCATCTTCTTCTTCAATGGATTAGTATTCATTAGTGTAGAAACTTTTAAGTTTCCTCTAGCCTCTAAACTTTCTCTAAAATTACTTCTTTCCATTCTTTTGCTCAACACTATTAGTATTCTTATGGGGACACTTAGCCATAAAATTTCCTATTTCTTCATAATTGAAACACTTGAAAGGTAATTTTCCTTTGTACTTACCAAAACCTCTTTGTAGCTTCCTAACATATTTTTCTTCTTTTGGATTTGATCCAGAATCAAAATATTAAATTAACCTACTTCATATACACTCTGAAAACAACCTCTTTCCTTATAGAATGTTCACTTTCAAATATCATTTCAAATGTAGTCAAAGTTCCATGTAGTTCAATCAATTTTAAAGTATTCAAATCCTTAGATCTCTCAATAGAAAATATTTTAGGATCAAACCTTCTAGGGGGAGATCTAAGTACCTTCTTCACAACAATATTCTCTTCCAAACTCTCACCAAGCCCTCAGATATGGTTGAAAACTTCATCAACTCGAAGCATGAATATAAAAATGTTCTCGTCTTCTCTCATATTCAGACCTTCAAACTTAGATCTATAAGTTTGCAACTTTACCTCTTTGAATTTTCCATCACCGTGATAGATTATCTCTAGTTTATCCCATATCTATTTTGTTGTTTTTCATTGCATCACTTTCACAAATTCAAAATTAGTCATTCCAACATTGATTTCACAAGCTCTCTTTCCAACCTGATTCCTATGAGGGATTTCAGGAGGCTCATATCCTTCTACAAATGAAATCCAAATGTCCATTCCTAAATCTATCAAATAGGACTCCATCCTAACCTTCCAAAATGCAAAATTGGATCCATCAAAGATCGTTGCTTTATTTCCAAAAAACTTTCCTATGCCATCCCAGACCTACCTTAAGTTGTTAGGATTCTTCAAAGGAACTCAGATTTGATACCAATTGAAGGGAACACAATCTACTAAGAGAGGGGGTGAATAAATAGATATACTCAATTCAAAATTATCAACTTCAACACTAATTACTAGATCATGCAATTTAGATTTTTTTTCTACAATTATCATCATATATAAATTTACTCAGCAAATCCCATATATGTAGTCAACACATAAAATCATAATGCACACACATGAACACAAAATTTTTGTGGAAACCCAAGATGGGAAAACTGATAGTGAGAAAAGCTGCTTGGATCTACTGTCTGAATCCAACCTCACAAAAAAGATATACTCAAGTGAATTTTACACACTAAAGTAGGCACCAGCCTACTAGAGACACCAATCCCCTAAAGTATATGTAGGCAACAATCTATTGGAGACACCAATCCCCAAATGAATCAATAAAACATGTAGAGCACCAATCCTATTGGATCACAATGATAAGGCTTGCGGATCTATAATGTAACTCAATACATGCTAGAGTCACAACTAAAACTCTTCCTTACTACAATGATCTTTTGATAAAAACACACACTTTGTAATACAATTCTCCCTTTTATCTTCACCACCTTCTCATCAATTTACACCAACAACCAACTATTCTTCACATAGGTATAATTTTAATTCATGTAGACACACTACAAATACATACTAATGCATCTGAACATTTGAAATATATACATGACATTACATTAACGCTCTTATATGCTAGCCAAGGATTCACAAAGAGCTAGGACAACATAAGGTGGACCTAAATTTAAATTACATGAAACGTGTAGTAAGTTGGTCCAAAAATCAAATTTATTGCAGCCAATAGAACATGATATTGTGTGCTACCACACAGACCTTAACTAGGTCCTATCTTAATACCACACACAAGATTTGGATTTCACAGGCGACTAGTCGTTACCACACATGCCTTGAACTCTAACTGGTTGTTAGACAAACATAGAGAACCTTATGTCACTTCGAACATATCCTTCAGAAACTTAGGAAATTGATAATACTAGTGTAGACATAGTCTCCTTCCAAACCGTAGAGCAAAACTGCATTTATGAAAGAAATGCTAACCATAATTGTATTTCTAGAGAAATCTCTTTTCCCAAAAGATATCTTTGAGAAAAACCACATTGATACAGACTTCTAGAACATCACTGTCATAAAGAATAGATACAAGCATGATATTGGAAGCGTACAACACTTTAATTTAAAGGGAATATAATCATATTTCAACTTAGCCTAAAAATTCTAACTGTATCCTCTCACATCACATATAACCTTTGACATCAATGAAAACCTATGTTCAATAATTATATCATCATAAAATAGACAATATATAGGAAACATTCCCCCTTTAATTGGTTAGAAATAGAATAGCACCAACTAGTTTAAGGTAATGGTAGAGGGGATAAGGTAAAGTGTCAGCGTATGCAAAATAGTATGACAATAAAAAGAAGGAAATTAAAAAATGATACCCCTAGTGATAAAAAAATCCCCCCAAATGAGACGAGTTTCAAATGTTGTTATAAGTATCAATGATTTTAAATGAGAAAGTGTAATGGTCACCCATGTTATCTCTTACATCATTTTGGTTATGTGAGATCCCATGAGATTGTGCCTCATTTTTTCTCAATTGATATTTGATACTAATATCATACTTTCTGACGATGTTTTGTATTTCCATCAAGGTACATGGATTATGTACTTTGGAATAATATGTGTGGATTTTATATTCTTGAGCTCTGTAATGTTTTGCCTTCATTGTTTTCACTAATATATGTGATTATTCTTATAGATTGATTTTATCATTGTTATGATTATTGTACACATTTATATCTATATCATGCTAGAGTTGGATGATTTTTAGTTAGATGTAGATATTGATATCCTTTTGGATGTTATCATGTTGGTTGTTATATACTATGCTTCGACTATCTAGTGTTGTGTAGGTACACTTTGTGTTAATTGAGTGTTAAGATGAATTTTTCTTTAATGGTTATTTAATTTAAGACAATCAACTTGAGTAAAATTTTTTGGTTTCTTCTTCATGTCTCACTCAACAATGATTTGTGAGATGAATCTTATGTGGCCTAGTGAGCTCGAATTTGAATAAGTTAATTTTAGATTCGTAAGTCATGTGAAAAATAATAGAATTTGTTTTTTGTTTACATGGGTTTTTTGACTCTTGTGGTTTATTGTATCTAATCATATGTAATGCTATAAGTGCTTGAAAAATGATGTTATGCTATTTTGAATAAAGTTTATATTTTTCTAATTCCTTGCAATGTGCTTTGTATTCCTTAAGTGAAAATGAAATTTAAGTGATTTTAAAATGAGTTTTATACTTATATGTTTCCACCTCAGGAATAAGGTGTTTTGCAACAGAGAGATTACATTATCAAAATTAATTTAAAAGTTAAGTATATTATTTAAAAATATATGCAAGTTGGATACTGTCCAAGTTTAAAAATAAATTAAATAGTTCTTTCAAAATGATAATTGATAGAGAAAAAATGAATAATTGAAAAGAAAATAAACTTTCCTTTAAAAGTACTTAAGTCATTTGTGTGAAAAATATATTTCTTTGGAAACTAGCTTGACAAGTGTGAATTGGAATGAAGTGTCATTTATTTATTTTTTATCAAAAAGGTAACATTGAGTTCATTTGAAAACACTTGCTTTATATTTTAGTGTATTTATTCAAAGGGTGTCTTGAGAATTGTGGTGGCTTGAGGATTGATGTGGAAATATTTTGTGCCTAATTTCAAAGCAGTGGTTGTGAATTTGTGTTACACCCCAATTGTGTATTTACTATTTACTATTACTATGTAGGATAAATATGAATATAATTTGAATTATGAATGAGAATAAATTGTGCTTGCACTTTGTTATCAATAAATTATGAATGAATGTTATTTCATTTAATGATATGTGAAGAAATGCATATATGTGAAATGGATAGTTATTGAATTTGATATTATAACTATGGAGAAATAGTATGTGTAATACATATTTTGTTGAACAACTGACTACCATGGGAATGTGTTAGTTGAAGTAGGTATATGTACAATCCTCTAGGTGCGAGGGGAAGTATCACTCAGGAGAAGATCTTGGTCAGGTAACTAATAACATAACCTGTCTGAGCTTACACACACAATCATAGTAGAATGGTTGAGTCCAATTATGTTATCAGGAATTGGTAAGTCATCCTTAGTATGAATGCCTGCATTAGTAAGGGTCATGATTACTATTGAATGCATGCTTGAATGATGTTTATATGTTTTGAGCTTATGAGTTCTTCCTTGAATTACTATGCTTGTATTGATGATGGGAACACATGTGGAATGTATGTATATGTATACATATGCATGTCGATGATAGACCATACACATGAAGGAACATATACATGAGCATACATAGGTAGACGTACCTATGCACAGTTATGAACAAGTTTCTTATGAGTATGGAGCTATCAAGTGGACAATACGACATGAATGTGTATATGTATGAATACACCACATGTCTATACCCTATCAACACGATGGTATTTATGTATGTGCTTGTTTATGCAATCGATTGTGTATATATAAAAGATATATACATATATACATATATCCATATGTTTACATGTATCAATACACACATATGTTTGGAAAATGAACATGCCCATATGAATATATCAATATATGTACACATATGTATACATGTATATAGAGGAATATATATATATATATGTATACACAGTCGATATGGATATTATTATTATGTGAATGTTAACTCATTCGTATTCATTTATATATTGAATGAATACATACTTGATTGACTTGGTGTATATACATATGGGTAAGTGCACCAATCTGTGACACAATTTTGGCTCTTAAGATGCCATTTTTTTTTTTCTGAAATCAACAAAATCAGATTTACACGAGAAAATGAAGATAGTTATGCTCAAAATTTTAAGATGCAGCAAGAACAAAAGTTGAAGTGCTCTGAGTCTAGTTTCTAAGCTACTATTTTTTTTTTGAAATTAATGAATATTAAGGGTCTCAAAAAGGGGGGCCCCCAAAATAGGTCCTATTTTTTATAAAAAAATAGCATAGTGCCTGAGGGCTCCCCCCTTTTTGATTGATTTTTTTTTAGAATTTCAAAAATCCGAATGGTGATGTAGTTTATCCTCATTCTTTTGGATAGTTTTTTTAATGAATATATAATATTTTATGAATTTTCAAAGTGGACACATTTTGAAAAGTTGAAATTTGAGCGTGCTCCCCCCTAAATTTTTTGCAAACTAATCAAAAATTGATTCTTTTTTTTTCATCATGTGTAGAATGGTGTCTAGTTTCAAAAAATGTAATTTGTTTCACGTTTCGATGAACGGGTAAAAATCTATCCTAAAACTAGCACATGTTGGGTTTTGACCAAAAACGAAGGCATTTACAATAGAAGCCATGGATCAAAACCTTAACTAAATCAAAATGAAAAAAGAATTATATATTTAGATAGCTAAGAGAGAGGTGAACGCTATCACAATTTTTTTATAAACTTGAATTGAAAGACGTGCAAATGAGACGAGGAGCATGAACGAAAATATGAGGAAATTTGGAAAATCCTATCAATTAACACATCCAAAGCAGGCCTTTTGGCATGCTTTGCATAGAACCATAATTTCCCCTCTTTGATGAACAAATTTGATAATGCTTAGAGTGCACAGTTTATGATTGTAGATGGATAGTCGAGGTTTTACCTTTGATACCTTCTCTAACTCGTTACCGTAAGTGGATAACTCTTTATCCCTCTAAAGTCTCTATCTCTTAGGTCTCACTCCTTCCCATGTGACCTAGACTACTCTCTCAGTCCAATCCCCTCTCTCAGGTCTCTATCCCTCCCACATAGGTACCTAAATAAATCTATTTCACTCTAACCCCCTTTCTCACTCTCCCTCTCTCTCTCCCTCTTTGGTATTTTTGTCTCTCTCACTCCATCTCCCTCTCTTAGGTTGTTATATTTCTCTCTTTCTCTCTCAAGTCTCTACCTCCTACCCCCTCTCCCTCTCTTAGGTCTGTCACTCACTCCCTCTATCTCTCTCCCATCCCCTCTCTCTCACTCACTCTCTCTCTCTCCCTCTCTCTCTCACTCTCTCTTGGGTATCTCCATCCCCCTCTCTCTCTCTCTCACACACACACTCCCTCTCTCTTTCCCACTCCCTCTCTCTCACTCTCTCCCACTCTATCTCTCTCCCTCTCTCTCAAGTCTCTCCCTCCCACCACCTCTCCCTCTCTCTCACTCTCTCCCACTCTGTATCTCTCCCTCTCTCCCAGGTCTCTCCCTCCCACCCCCTCTCCCTCTCTCTCTCTCTCAAGTATCTCCATCCTACCCCCTCTCTCTTTTGTCAAGTCTCC
>CM021108.1:373562714-373579774 GCA_007115665.2 Sequoiadendron giganteum | reverse complement strand
GATTAAGAGGGTATAGGGGTTGAGGGATTAGGGTTTAAGGGTAGAGGGTAGAGGGGTTGAGGCATTAAGAGGGTATATGGGTTGAGGGATTAGGGTTTAAGGTTTGAAGGTTGAGGGATTAAGAGGGTATGGGGGTTGAGAAATTAGGGTTTAAGGGTTAAGGATTGAGGGTTGAGGGATTAAGAGGGTATGGGGATTGAGGGATTAGGGTTTAAGGGTTAAGGGTTGAGGGTTGAGGGATTAAGAGGGTATAGGGGTTGAGGGATTAGGCTTTAAGGGTTGAGGGTTGAGCGATTAAGAGGGTATGGGGGTTGAAGGATTAGGGTTTAATGGTTAAGGGTTGAGGGATTAAGAGGGTATAGGGGTTGAGGGATTAGGGTTTAAGGGTTGAGGGTTGAGGGATTAAGAGGGTATGGAGGTTGATGGATTAGGGTTTAAGGGTTAAGGATTGAGGGATTAAGAGGGTATAGGGGTTGAGGGATTAGGGTTTAAGCATTGAGGGCTGAGGGATTAAGAGGGTATGGGGGTTTATGGATTAGGGTTTAAGGGTTGAGGGTTGAGGGATTAAGAGGGTTTAGGGGCTGAGGGATTAGGGTTTAAGGGTTGAGGGCTGAGGGATTAAGACTGTATGTGGGTTGAGGGATTAGGGTTTAAGGGTTAATGGTATAGATTTTATGGTTTAAGGGTACCACTCCCTCTCTCAGGTCTTCCCCCCCACCATAACTGAATAAATTCTTTCCCTCTCAAGTCTCTCTCCCTCGGGTCTCACTCCCTCGTATACCTCCCACCCTACTCTCTTAGGTCTCTCCTTCCCACCCTCTCTCTCCCACTTTGACTCTCTCCCTCTCTCTCTCTCTTAGGTTTCTCCCTCCCACCCTCTCTCCCTCTCTTGCTCTTAGGTTTCTCCCTCCCACCCCCTCTCTCTCTCTCAAGTCTCTCCCTCCTACCCCCTCTCTCTCTCTCCCACTCCCTCTCTCTCGCACTCCCTCTATCTCTCTTCCACTTTGTCTCTCTCCCTCTCTCTTAGGTCTCTCCTTTTCAAAACAATATATTTGGCACTCGCCAAATTTGGAGAGCGCCAAATGTGTTTTACCTTGAAATGGTAAAATAAGGGTTGAACGCATGATTTAGGCCCACATTCTCCTATATTTGTTTGGTTCAACGCTTTATCCGAATTAGAAACACCTTTTTTTATGCAGTTGACTTCATATTGTACCAATCCATGCTTGATCCATCACCTTTTTACCACCAATCTGCATGGTAGACAACGTAGAAGAAGACATTTTGAAGTTTCTACATCATTTTACATTATCTGAGGTAATATATTCATTTTGGTAATATTGAAATTTTTATATTTAGTATATTTATTTGTTTTTGATAATATAAACTAAATTTCTTTAATGATGTTATTAATCATAACAATTGGACATATAATTCAACATTGAATTAGATGGGATTTGCATAAAAAAGTTCAATTTTTATGAGTTTGAAGAACAAAAAAATGAAAAAACATGACATTTACTTAACATAAATTTACTTATGAATTCTATTTGCATTGCTTATAGTAGTCCATTTCCAGCATGGCTAGTGGAATTCACTCTATTTCATTTTTTTTTCAACTAATTTGGAAAACTTTTATTTTCATCTAATTTGGAAACCCTAATAGCTTTCATCAATGTTAATGCAAGTGTCCATTGATTTTTTTGTTCCATAAAAAATTCACCTTCATCACATGTGCTTAGATAAATTCAAGTGAGTTGACATAGTTGTTAATGCAAGTTTCCATTCATTCATACCATTTACCTTTCTAATAAATAAAAAAATGGGAAATTTTGTGCAATTGAGAATGCTTATTATCTTTCTAAGTTACCTCATTGCCAAAGAAATAGTGAATAATTATAAGATATAGCATCACAAACCCTTCTTTGAATTCATATTGTTCATGACTTCGTTGACAATCAAAAATTTGGTTTTGAGAACAATAAACAAAATATTCTCTAGTTTTCATTTAAGTGGCAACAAATTATACCCTAGGTTTGTGATGCAGAGCAGGGAGACAAAACCTTCAACAATCATAATTAGATCAGTTTCAAACAATCTTCAATCTCAAAAACCTCAATTCAATGCTGAACTGACCAATTCATATTCACTTCCTTGTAGCATTCACAACAGAGAAAATTGTTCATATGTTATCATATCTTAGTCACTGGAACCCTCTCTAATGCATCTAAACACTAAACCCTTGCTTTAGGCCTTTCTATTCTTGAAACAAGGAGGGTTTATTCAAAATCAACGTTCCAGGCCTCTGGTGCAGGGGCACCTTGTAAGCTCAATTTTGTGAAAAAGGTCATCTTTAGTGAGCATGGTCAAATGCTAGTATTTTAGTTAATGTTGAGTATATTGTGTTCAGTAAGGTCAATTAGACCATTTTATAATGCATTTGGAGCTAAGGGAGTTCAGTTGTGTCATAGCTTGCAAATTGGCTAAATGTGGTCAGAAAAGTTGTTAAAAGATGCAAAAGTTGCAGAGTTTGAGGGAGTTAGAATGAAATCAAAATATGTATAATAACCTTCAATTCCTTGAAGGAGAGGTTGTTGGTTGATTTGTACCCCATTTTTTTATTATCAAGAAGAACGTTATTTTCTAGAAATTTACTGGTTTCTCTCACTTTTCTTGTTGCTGTATGACTTGTATGGACTCTAAGATGATATGAAACCAGTTGGATTTTGTAGATTAATTAATTATATTTCATTTTCACCTATTTAGAGGTTCTAACGCTTTGTATAGCGAAAGTTATATTGTTTTTAATGCTGCTACCTACTTTCACAGTGTTCTTGGATTGAAGGGTTTCATTATGTAATTCAACTCATTACACTTTTTCTACCTACTACAACTTGTGGAATGGGTCCTCTAACTTTTGAATTACATGCCTAACCTATTTAGAATGTTGCGGGGTCAAGGTTGGGTGTTTAGGATGATGTTCTAGGACTGTAGCAGGGTCTTTTCATGGTGAAAATTAGGGCTTCAAGTGGTGTTTTGAAAAAATGTGGGAAGGACTGTCCATGTAATGTATTATTCACCATGTGCAGGGTCTGGTAAGTGTGTTTGGTTCTTTGTTGGGTTTGGCAGGTTTGGGAGATAGGAGTTTCATTAAAACCCCAAGTATTTTGCTTGGAATTGAGGGTTTGGTGTATTAGAGGTCTAGAGGTCTTGGACCTGGAAACAAATTAGGAAATTGGAGGTTTTGACACATAAAATACTACTATTGGAGGATTTTGAGTGAAGATGTATTTTTTAAAAGGTACTCTCTTTGTAAATTAGGCCAATTGAATAGCCTTTTCCAAGGTGGGTCTATTGGAAGTCAATGTTGGTCCAAAGGAGTTGATGCTGGGGTTTACCTAAGTTTTATAACTTGCAAATGGGTATCTTAATCATCCTTGAGTTTGTCAAGTGTTTTGGAAAATCTTGGTGAAAAGGCCCTTGAACCGGGTTACCTATGTTACAAGGGAAAGCTTGGTAGAAGTTGGGATTTTTAGTTGAACATTTGATTTTGCTTTGGAATCTTATTGATTCTCATTGATTCGGTGTATTGAATGGTTTCCACCCCTCTTTGCATCAAAAATGGTGTTTCTTGGTAAGTTAAGTGATCAAGTTGTGTGTATGTCTATTAAGAGCCTTCCTCTAAATCTTTGAACAAGTTCATTGTGGATCCCTACGCGTACTGCATCAACCTCTAGCTACTTTGCCAACTCTTCAAACACACTCAAAATCCCTACTCTAATATCTAACCCTACAGACATATAACTCCATCATGTATGAAAAATATTGTGTAGCATAAACATGTTTGATTATTCCAAACAACTTGTTGCCTTCTTTCATAAAATGCTTTGGTGTGTTTCATATTTAATGCAATTTAATCAACAATATCAATATTTTCGTAAAATACATTACTTACTTTTGTTCTATGTGTTTTTGTGAACATGTAGCATTCAAGGTCATGCCAAGGAAATGACCAAAGCCTCTAACACCGGAAGAACGTGCAGTTAAAAATGCAAGGAAAAGAGAATAAAAAATGTAGCTCGTGAAGCAAAGGAATTGTAGTCCATACAACCAAAAATTCCCGTGCAATCTAAGAGAGATGTCAAATTCGAAAAAAAAGGGCATGAATGAGGAAAGTTCATGGAAGGACAAGAATGGATACTGAAGTTGGGGGCACATCATAAACCATAGGTGAAGCTCAATGCACATCTCCAGTTGAAGACACATTGACAACAACATGTGGTTTTCCAAGTACATCGAAAATCACATCTCCAATCAAAGACACCATCAACAACATTGCGTTTTGAAAGTACATCAGCAAACACATCTCTATTTGAATTCACTCCACAAATGACATCTCAAGTTGGAGGTACAACATAGTTTACATGTCAATCTCAAGGTATGTCATCAATTGCACCTCCAATTGAAGGTACACGATCTATCCCCGATGTTGTTGACCTTCCCAATATTGACACAAATTTACATTTGAGAAATCCTAGAGTTTTGCATAGAAAACCTACATTTTTGATTGATATTGATTCTAATGTTTTGAAGTGGATGCCTAATAAGATTCCAAAATGTACATGTCAAAGTTATGCACAAAGGATATGAGTTTGTTTTTTACAAAGCTAAGTGAGGGTAGAAGATGCCAACTATTTGTTGAAATGATGAGGCAACTCAAATTTAGGCCCACCATGAAGGCTCTTGGGCTAAGAGTTTTTAATGAATCAAGTGAAAATTCCATTATAAAGAACTTGATGAGCGCATATGACAGCGTGGGTTCCACCTCACGCACGAAGGATAGTTGTGCCACACGACATGTGATGACAACAACACTGTTAAGCAGTCAAACAAGGAACAAGGTGAACCTTACAAAGGCAAGTAAGTCTTTGAAAATAAGTAGATCATCTCTAATGAGAGCCAAAGGAAGGCGTGAAAGAGTGAAGGCTCCAAATAGCAATGAGTTATGGGCATTTTTGGGTAGAGTGCCACATAAGGAAACAAGAATTGCTCAAGGCTTGAGATCTTTAATTGTGAATTATTGGAAGGATAACACAAGGACCTCTCCTAATCAAAGAGAGGTTTTAAGAAGGATAACTGGTAGTAAAAACCATGAGCCAAATCCAATGCATTAGTTGGATACCACTCAAACCCAATTTTTTGCTGATTTTGTACAAAAGTTTCTTGAAATTAAAATGTGTTAAAGGTATTTTGAAATGCTATTTCATTTTTATGTCAAAATAAATCACACACGAACTACTTGTTGGTGTAGGGTTCATATTTATTTTTCTAACCATTATGATGTTTATCGACGTATATGTGTAGATATGCATACTAACAATGTTTTGCAGGAATGTAACATAATGCCTCCACCTAAATCGTCAAGGAAATTTTTGTCTTCCATTTTATGTGAAAGAGGGGATGGTGAATTTTTTTACAAAAAATCATGTTTGGATGGCACATGTGATCATTGTGGTGGTATGCAACATTTTCCAATTTTCCAACACATGGCTAGTACACACACAATTGGAGACAAAATTATGGAATTTGGAAAATATAAGACAGTGGCGTACAGTCTAAAATATGGGAAAGAAGCAAAGAAGTGTGAATTGGTCAGTGATAAGATTCCAGTGTATCAGTTTATGGGCATTTTCCATGATCAGGTGGTCTATGATTATGCAAGGAATACACACATAGCACAATGGTTGGACTCACAGTTCAAGTTATGCAAGGACTCCAAAATATCTTACTAGTTGAGTAGGATGCATACGATTAGTGGTGTTCAACATATGTGGAACTTCTCAAAGGCCGTGCATGGAAAGGGGGAGCATGATGGAGCTGGTGCATGTATCAAAAGAGACCTAGCACGAGAAGAGTTAAAGTACACAAACAGTGTAAAGTTGATAGATGCAAGATCAGTTGTCCAGTGGTGCAATGGTGCAGTGGGTCCAGGTAGTGAAGGTAATTCTTTAGTTCGTAGATTTTTTCATTTAGTAGATGATACTAACATTACAAAATATGAGGATTGTTGTACACTAATAGGATCGAGCGAGCTACACTCTTTTAGAAGCTCCAATGCAAGTACATGGACTATCCATACAAGGAAGATGGCATGCTTTTGTTATGCATGTACACTTCAATCATGGAATGATTGTGAGTCAACAAAGTGGGTTGACGAATGGTCTGTAAGAATTCTAGCCCCACTTGACACTTATCAGCTCCTGAGGACTCTACAAATCATAGAGACGCAATCATCCATTGAATTTGATCATGTATCGGACCTACTAGAACTAGGTAATATATCTTACTTACAAGTTTTATTATGTTGCTCAGTAAATACATCTAACAAGATGAACATATCAATGAAGGGCACGTTTATGCAGTGATTGCAGATGAAGAAAATTAAGAGGGTACAAATTATTACCTATGCCATTGTAGCGAGGCCAAAAAGAAATTGGAGTCCCCAGTTATAGACAGAGAAAATATAGAATATCCTACAGGTTCAGTGGTTGTTACTAGAACATGGCTTCAAAGGTATTCAGTTAAGAATGTTGCAGTTTGGTTGTTTGAGGACTTCGATAGCATCGGAAAATTCTTCACTACTTGAACCTTTTCATCACCACCAATGTTCATTTGATGAAATATAAGGGCAGACCTGCAAACAAGAACTTGTGGAAAGTGCGTGAGTCTGACCATGAGGCAATATTTGACACACTAAAGAGTAGAGCAGACCCAGATGGTTCCCTGAATTGATTTGTAAGTATGCACATTGAATTTGTAAAGTCATGTTATTGATCACTCTTTTGGACCAACACCTTGCAATAACGATTTTTCACCATTAGTGTTTGATGTCATATGCATTTACGACTATTGTTGATCCTTTTCTGATTGTGACTGTAGGTAATAATGGAGTTTATCAAAGTATATAAGAAAAGAACAACATCAGTTGGTGGTGCAAGTGTTCAGTGGCATGAGAAACATTGGTTGCTAGTGCATTTTCTGGTTGTCAATCTTCTCTTTCTTTTCCATCTCATAGATTTATCGGATTCTTATATGCTACATGTTTTATGTTAAGCCTCTCAGTGATATATTTGAAATTTATACATAGGGTCATCAAGAGATGATAAAGTAGCGAAGCAGCACATCACCATTGTAGGACCTTCAATCAACCTCCTTATCTAGCATGCATGAAGGTGATAGTAGGTCTCATCAGCTGTATGATTGACATTATTTAGATATTGCTCTTTAAATGATTTTTATGTGAGTCTATGGCTAATATTGAGAGGCTTTAGCAGGTTTTTGTGGAACAAATTCCTATGATACTACACAACCACAGAGAGAATCCTACCCATGTGTTTCATAGGGAGTAGGGGATGTACATGTTTTGAACCATTTTGGAATGCAAATAACTGGGCCAGCTGAGGTGGAATGGAGAAATGAAACTGGGCAGCAATTCCTTTTATTTTTTCTCAAGTACAATATATTTCATGATCTATGCTGCAAATGGGAGGATTATTTCCTTGCATGTATTGATACAAGTATTGACAAATGGGAAGATTTTCAAGATGTTCTTCCATCACTATTGTAATATTTGTCATTGACTTAGTGTATTTTTTTATATAAAAAAATAATGAGAAATTAATACATGCAAATGTGTATATTCCTTAATATATGCCTCAATTAAATGTGTATATTACATTTAAATTAGTTTTAATGCTTCATGGTTTACATTTAAAGTTATCTTCAAGGAAAAACATGTGGATTTAAGAGTAAGAATAAAATAATGTCTAATATAATTGTAGAAAGGCATATTTTATTGCCCCTACTGATGCGGAGGTGGTGGTAACCCAAGACACAAATTGGCACAACTTCTCTCAAATATGCCAAGCAATACATCAACTTTCAATTAACTCAACCTTGTAAAATAACATCAAACTCAACAAGGACCCTATAGAGGTTGTCAACATCCAAGCAATGATAATTAAATCAACTTTGCATAATCCCCAAGGCAGATTCATTGAATTCCTCAAAACTCACCTTTTGTCAATCCTACCGAATTGGCAAGCTAGTGAGCTTACTGGCTTACCAAATCCATAGGGTTGACAAGGTAGGGGTAGCATATGCCTCATAGAAATAGATGCAACCTAGGTCATCTCTAACATACGTCAATTCCACCTAAGACTCCTTTGGAGCAACTTGCTAAAAACTTGAAAACAATGCTGTCCAACCTCACTTTTTCATGTAAAAACACCCCAAGTGCCACCTAGGGCATCACCAAAAATTGGTATGTGCACCTCTTGATGTAGAGTGGGTCAACGAAGATGTGATTTGACACAACTTCTCTCAAATATTCCCACTAAGACATCAACATTCACTTGAATCAATAGGGTACCTCAACTTCCCAACCATGGACTCTTCAAAACAAAATTAGGCCTTAACTTCCTTGTAGCCATGTCAACTAGGATAGTCAACAATAAAACTGGTTGGAGGCAAGAACCAAACAATTGAAATAGGTTTCAGACCCCTTATGCAAGCCTCTTCAAACCCCCAAGGCCTTAGGGTATGACATTCAACAAAACAACTACTATGGACCAATCTACAATGCCACAAGGGGACCTAATGAGGTTGTTCCAAACAAGAACCATGATGCAAAGTGGATAAGCCTAATAGGATAGATGAAACAACTTCTCTCAAATATGCTCACTTGGACATCAATTCACCAAACTCACAACAGGGTAACCTTGCCACTTGACATGGGATTTTGGCCAGTCAGACTGAGACAGAGGTTTAGACCAGATTTGTTACCCTAGAACTGTTTCTCTCGACCACTCTAGGACATAACACCATTACTTGCACCTAAGGAATTCCATTTTCTCATCGCTCTAGCCTTTAGGCCTCTTTTACCCTTAACCCTTGTAGCACTGCCCGGTAGGACAGTCAAGACAAAAACCACATACATGCCTGTACCAATCCCAAACCACTAAATTTGGACAACAAATGGATGCCCCTATGAAGTCCTAAAGCCTCCCTTCTTGACAACCAAAGGTATAGTCACAACAAGCCAAAAGGTAACATACAGTGGGTGGAAGGCTTAATATTGCATTTTAATGCACTCAAAACCCTTAAAACAAGGTATACAGACTGACCCTCAGTAATTGGCTTCTAAAATGCACAAAATCACTTGAAATCCAACCAAACTAAAACTAAAATGGAGTTAAGTTTTCTGCCCACCTAATTCCATCGAAAAGAGAGCACAATCGCTCTGAGATACCTTCAATCGACCTGATCCCTTAAGGGTCCAAAGTGCAAAAGGGCAACAATATTTGACAAGGTATTACTCGTAAACTATAGTGATTAAAAAATATTTTTCTAAACTTACGAGATCATGTTGGGCCTCTCTACAATAACCTCTCTCGATTTTTGCTATCTTAGAGGCATTTTCCTGTGGTGGCGAATTTTCACTCGGGGAAAAAGTTGTCAAATGCAAGTAGTTGAAAGTTGCAAAGTGGTGCAACTTTCATTCTATAGCTCATGTGACTAAAAAAATTGTTCCAACGTGTTTGGGTGGGTATGTTTACGCTAGGCATGGTCCTTTTTTGCACCCAAACATGCGAAATCGCTCCAAACTACGTTCAACTAGATCGATCCCTTAAGGTTCCAAAGTGCAAAATGGCTGTGAACTTCATCATGCTAGTATTCAGACACCGTGACACTTAGAAACTTATCTTTTAATTCTATGGGATCATGTTGGGCCCCTCTACAATAACCTCTCTCTATTTTTTCTATCTCAGAGGTATTTTCCTATGGTGGCGAATTTTCACTTGGGGAAAAAGTTGTCAAATACAAGTAGTTGAAAGTTGCAAAGTGGTGCAACTTTCGTTCTGCACCTCGTGTGACCAAAAATATTGTTCGAACACATCTGGGTGGGTACGTTTACACTAGGAATGGTCCTCTTTCACACCCAAACATGCGAAATCGCTTTGAGCTACGTTCAACCAAATCAATCTCTTAAGGGTCCAAAGTGCAAAATGACTGCAAACTTCAACACACTAGTATTCAGACACCATGATGCTTAGAAAATTCTTGTGTGAACCTATGGGATCATGCTAGGACCCTCTATAATAACCTCTCTCGGATTTTTGTATTTTGGAGGCATTTTTCTTGTGGTGGTGAATTTTCACTTGGGGAAAAAGTTGTCAAATGCAAGTAGTTGAAAGTTGCAAAGTGGTACAACTTTCATTTTGCAGCTCATGTGACCAAAAAAATTGTTTCAATGCATATGGGTGGGTAATTTTACACTAGGCATGGTCCTCTTTCACACCCAAACACGCGAAATCGCTTTGAGCTACGTTCAACCGGATCGATCCCTTAAGGGTCCAAAGTGCAAAATGGCTGCAAACTTCAGCATGCTAGTATTCGGACACCGTGATGCTTAGAAAATTATCATCTGAGGATATGGGATCACATTGGGCCCCCTCTACAATAACCTCTCTCAGTTTTTTTTTATCTCGGAGGCATTTTTCTGTGGTGGCAAATTTTCACTTGGGGAGAAAGTTGTCAAATGCAAGTAGTTAAAAGTTGCAAAGTGGTGCAACTTTCATTCTATAGATCGTGTGACCAAATGAATTGTTCCAACACGTCTATGTGGGTACATCTACGCTAGCCATGGTCCTCTTTTGTACCCAAACACGCAAAATCGCTTCGAGCTACGTTCAACCAGATCGATCCCTTAAGGGTCCAAAGTGCAAAATGGCTACAAAATTCAACATGTTATTACTTGGACACTATGATGCTTAGAAACTTCTCATCTGATCCTACAAGATCATGTTGGGTCCCTCTACAATAACTTCTCTTGATTTTCGCTATCTAAGAGGCATTTTCCTGTGGTGGAAAATTTTCACTTGGGGAAAAAGTTATCAAATGCAAGTAGTTGAAAGTTGCAAAGTGGTGCAACTTTCGTTCTGTAGATCGTGTGACCAAATAGATTTTTCCAATGTGTCTGGGTGGGTAATTTTACACTAGGAATGGTCCTCTTTCACACCCAAACATGCGAAATCGTTCTGAGCTACGTTCAACCAGATCGATCCCTTAAGGGTCCAAAGTGCAAAATGGCTGCAAACTTCAACATGCTATTACTTGGACACTGTGATCCTTAGAAACTTTTCATATGATCCTACAAGATCATGTTGGTGCCATCTACAATAACCTCTCTCGGTTTTCGCTATCTCAGAGACATTTTCTTGTGGTGGCAAATTTTTACTTGGGGAAAAAGTTGTCAAATGCAAGTAGTTGAAAGTTACAAAGTGGTGCAACTTTCGTTATGCAACTCGTGTGACCAAATGAACTATTCCAATGCATCCAAATAGGTATGTTCATGTTAGGCATGGTCCTCTTTCGCACCCAAACACGTGGAATCACTTTGAGCTACATTCAACTAGATCGATCCCTTAAGGGTCCAAAAAGCAAAATGGCTGCAAACTTTAGCATGCTATTACTCAGACACTCTGATGCTTAGAAACTTATCATCTGATCCTACAAGATCATGTTGGGCCCCTCTACAATAACCTCTTTTGTATTTCGCTATCTCAGAGGCTTTTTCCCATGGTGGCAAATTTTCACTTGGGGAAAAAGTTGTCAAATGCAAGTAGTTGAAAGTTGCAAAGTGGTGCAAATTTTGTTCTGAAGCTCGTGTGACCAAAAAAACTATTCCAATGCATCTGAATAGGTATGTTTACGCTAGGCATGGTCATCTTTTGCACCCAAATACACGGAATCGCTCCAAGCTATGTTTAATTGGATCGATCCCTTAAGGGTCCAAAGTGCCAAATGGCTGTGGACTTCAACATACTATTACTCAAACACCGTGATGCTTAGAAACTTCTCATATAATCCTACGAGATCATGTTGGGCCCCTCTACAATAACCTCTCTCATTTTTTTCTATCTCAGAGGCATTTTCCTGTGGTGGCGATTTTTCACTTAGGGAAAAAGTTGTCAAATGCAAGTAGTTGAAAGTTGCAAAGTGGTGCAACTTTTGTTCTATAGCTCGTGTGACCAAACAGATTGTTCCAATGTGCCTAGGTGGGTATTTTTACACTAGGAATAGTCCTCTTTCACACCCAAACACGCGAAATCACTTTGAGCTACGTTCAACTAGATCGATTCCTTAAGGGTCCAAAGTGAAAAATGGTTGTGAACTTCAACATGCTCGTATTCAGACACCATGATACTTAGAAACTTCTTGTCTGAGCCTATGGGATCATGTTGGGCCCCTCTACAATAACATCTCTCAGTTTTTGCTATCTTGGAGGCCTTTTCCTATGGTGGCGATTTCTTGCTTGGGGAAAAAGTTGTTAAATGCAAGTAGCTGAGTGTGTAAAAATGACTTTATAGGAATTCCGTCACCATGAGACCACATTTATTTGAGACATCTTTTGAACTAGTTCACTGCCTTGTCATGGCTTGTCATGGAATTCCATCACCACATTTATTTGATGCATTTTTTTAAACAGTTCACTATCTTGTCTATGCTATTGCTTACTATTATGCTTTTGATATATTTTTTTGAAGCATCCATAGCTTGTTCGAAATCACTTGTTTTAGGATTTTAGCCATAGAAACAAGGCAGTGGCCTTTTTGACAATATGCTTTGGTAGAGATGTATGAAAAATGTGGTAACATAGACAAGGCAGGGAACTATTTGAAAAAATACCTCAAAGAAATTTGGTCTCATAGAATGCCATGATAAGAAAATGCAACTGGCATCTGCTCCTAGTTATTAGTTATGCAATGTGAAGAAATTGCATAAATACTTAGGTTGACTTTGTAATAACTATATTGTAATTGAAATTTGGTCATCTATCAACATCTACTTATTAGTTATGCAAAGTGAAGTAATGCTTTGAATTTGAAAGATTTGCAATGTAATGTAATCAACAATATGAATATAAACTACAAAAATCCATATTTTACAATTCATTAGTTAAAATATTTAATTAATTTGCTCTCTATATCTCTATATGCTATGGAAATACCTTTCAATTTAAAAAAAAAAAGTTTTTATCTCTTGTTGTACAATTTTTTCTGATTTTTTCATAAAGTATTATACTTTTGGTTTGTCAAATTTTCCCCAAAATATTTTTGCTGCTATGCATTGGAAGCATGAAGCATATACGTGAATACACACGGTATAGGTGAAGTATACATGTGAATAAGTAAAACATACATGTGAATAAGTGAGGCACAAGTAATTGAAGCATTCCAAAGGATACAAACCACCAAGAATGGAGCTTATTTACACAATACACTTTAGATGGGGCTTATTGAGCACTCGACAATAATTAATTAAGCATTAGATGTAAAAAAAATCCATGCCTACAATATTCAAGCATACAACTTACACGATACGCATGATAAGATCATTCAAGAATGGTAGTAGAAAAATAAGAGTTTCTTTAATCAAAAATCCAAAAGGCTATACAATGATATATATTGATAAAAGTAAATACAATACATCCAAAAAACCATACAGGCTTAGTACAAAGGAGCCATATGGACATAAAATGTCACGTATATATTGATAGTACAAAACATATGTTCAAAATTCAAAATAGGCATACAACAAACAACACTAATACATAGTCATTTCCCTCTAGGGGAAGGAAATAGGTTCCGTGCTGCCTTCGAAATTTGGCTAGATGGAGTGACTGTTGCTTCTCTTGTTTTTTGAACACGCTCGCTAGTCCTCCTCTCTTCACTCTAGACCTTCAACTGATACAATAAAAATTAAAGATGTTAAAACATATAAATTGAATTGTGGAATGGCATATAACATAATTTATAATCACTTACCACATACATATAGTCATCATGCACATTTACAACATCATCACATCCATGATTTGGAGTGACAACCACCTGTAGCAAGCATGAAGATAGAAATTAAACTACATAAAAGTATTATGAATTTTTTCTATAATAGACCATAAAAGAGAAAATATAATGTCAAATCGACTAATCTATTCCATACCTCTCTCAATGGATCAAAAATAGCTATTGCTGCAGAAAATCCATGGTCCATCGTGCCACCAACATCACCATGGCTATCTCTTGTCAACATCTGAAAATGAAATAATATCTCAGGTATCATGTTGATATAAAGACCAAGAGGGGATAATGGAACATAAGGTAAAATAAGAGAGGGTAATGGGATGGGAATAAAAGGGTGATGTAGAGAGGGGGCTCAAACTCATTCAAAGTGACAACTTGCATTCAAGAGGCATCTAACAAGATTAAAATGGCCTATTAGAGTTATCCAAAAAATCCTCAAAGCTTGGCAACAATTGGGACTCTAACTTCTCACTTTCACCCATGTAACCTAATAGTAGTGCAAACTCAGTTTTTGGCCTTTAACTCCCATGATTTCATTTTTTTTTGACAAATCAGAAGGTGGATTTAGATACCCGTTTCAGAGTTATACAACATATCTCTTAACCAGATACAAGTCTTTTGGACCAATCCCTTGAAATTAGACCCTCAACGCTGTCCTAGGCCAGATTTACAAAGCAACATACCTTTAAACTTAGCACAGACCCTTGAAACCTTGGGGCATCATTTCCTATTCCCTCAAACCTCTTAAACCACAATCAACATCTAGGGTTGACGCCTCCAACATAGCAAACTCCAAAACCCTCAATTTCATGCCAAGTCAAGAGGGTTTATTCAAAGTCCCACTTGCACAACCTCCCAGACCATGCCACCGACTCAAACATGTATATTCTGACCCCAATATGCTCAAAATTTGGAAAAAACTCCACACTCTCATTGATTTCCATAAACCTTAGACCCAAGGCTCCATCTTCATGTGTTTTTCTTCACAAAATTTATCAAGACAACAGGTTTATCTCCTTAGTTCCTTCTCCACAACTCTAATCATGCAACCTACAACCTACTCAGACTCCCTAGGGCCCATTACACTAGTTACAGTAGGTATAGTCAGTGTAAGGGACCTTGAATCATGATTTTGGTTACAAAACCCTCAAATAGTGTGTCTTTGGCCTATCATAGGAAAACAAGGCTATTTACCACAAATCACAATGGATCTCCCTCAAATGTGTTCTAAAAGATTGTTAACACCTGCCACCATAAAGTAAAATGATTTACATGGCACAATCAATCTGTACGGGCTCGTATAGGCTTGCAAATGACAAGAAAACTCAAAAATTTGATGAAAAACATATATATTCTTATTGCGAATGCTTCAAACTTCAAGCCAACATTACAAAATGAGTTGTCATTCCTTTTTAAAGGCTTATTATCATAAAACCAATTCCCAACTACCTTACAACTACTTTTTAAACCTCTCATGACTGTTGCATTACAAATTTGTTTCATTTATGCAACTCACAAATTTGGCACTTTTATGTTTTGACTCTTTATATTTTCCTAGACCCTCTTAAACACCTAAAATATTAAAAATAGTCTAATGAGACCTTATTCAACTAAGAAATCATGAATTACTCAAGAAAACATTATCCTATCTACCTTGACACCCCTTGTCAACTTTGAGAATTCCTTCCACATGATTTGCAAACCTTACAAGATAAATACAAAATCCCCTCAAAGTTGATCAATTACAATAGAATGGTCACATTGGACCTTATTAAGACTCAAGGACTCAAATCAAACATCCTAAAACACCTTGCCTATTTGATGCAGAGTGGCAGGGAAGCTAAACACATAACTATGATGGAAAAGACAATCCAATTCAACGCTTCTCTCAAATACTCTTACAAGGAGTCATAAAATCCATTATTCTTTAAGTGATCAGCCCCCACACACCTAAGGTTCACAACTCAAACCACCCACAAAACTTGAAAGCATTTGGATCATGTCACATTAGGAAAAAACAAGGTTCAACAACCCTCTAACACTTATGTTTCAACAAAAAACTATCACTATGGTGATTTAGACCTCACTCCCTCTTAATAGTACATGCATATACCTTCCATCCCACTAGGATTTAGCAACTCTACAATGTGGGGATGGAAGAAACACCTATAATTCACTCAAAACCCTGATTTTGAGGGTTTTTAGACCACCCAAGAGTAAAATTAAGATATCTCCCTTGATACTCAACGGAATCTCACCACTCCAATGCCAAAATAAAGCTTATTCAATTACCTACCCAACCATTATAGGCTTGGAGCATGAAACAATATGTACAGACCATACCAAGTATAGGATCAACAATTTCTTCAAGAAAATACATAAATCAACAAACTCTTTATTGAAAAGTTCTTCCAAACTTCAAGAATAGCCTTTCCTCGATGAAGAGAGGCATAAATGAAGCCTTCCAACCTCCTCCAACTTCCGCCAACTAAAATTTGAATCAGTTGGCCGTTGAAACACAAAAAGACTTCATTTTTGACTCTTTAATGCCTAATTAAGGCAATTTAGCCAACTTTCACCAATCCGCCTACAAAGATACCTCCAAATTATGTGAAAGGCATCCAAAACTCCTAAAAATGAAAAAGATGACTCCCCTCAGGTGTCTAGCTACATCAAGGCATCCTTTTTTCTTAATTTTCCAAAATGCACTACTTACAAAGGAGGATGGAGACGTTGTTTGAACAAAAAATTGGTCATCAAGACCAAAACTCCACCAAATCCCTAGGAGACCTATTAAAAATCAATGAAATTGTCCATGAGACCTTATTCCAACATTAAAAAAAGAAACAAAACATAACAAATGATTCTAGGCCCTTAGACCCATGGGTGGTCCTACACCACTATCAGATACTTAATGAAGAAACATAGAAAAGAGTGGTGCCCCTGCACCAAAGGGATTAATGGAACATAAGATGGACTATTATAGATTGATGGGATGGGCTAGGATGGGATAAAAAAATATAGGGTGGAAAATTTAAGGTTAATGGGATGTGATTATTAGGGAATAATGCAACATAGGGAATTAGGAGGTGTCTAGGGTTTGACTATAGTACACGAAGTGCGAACTTGACC